>CM071930.1:80659515-80749039 GCA_016081115.2 Rehmannia glutinosa | reverse complement strand
ATTTTGATTACCAAGCAACTGGTTCAAAATTAGGAAAAAAGAAGCACTGTTTCACCAGTCTAGATACTCTATTTCAAATTGTGTTTCATTTGTATTTCAAGCATTTTAAATACACACCAAGTGTACATCCATGACATCATTAATACATTTGGCATGTATTGTATAGTGATTCAATTTGGAATATCAGATCAGGGGGGGGATCCAAGGAGGGGCCTCCCCGGCGCCCGTTGCACCCCAATTTTTTTTATCCCATTTTTCTAAGGGTAAATTTAAAAAAAATATATATATATAGGTTTTTTTAAAAGGGAAAAACAATTGGGCTAGTAGGGGGAGCTGATTTGGCTATCTACCAGATATGAGATGATACACAGTTTGGAATAGAAAATCGTGTGTGCAACCACATCCTCTATTCCATTTAATGTTTCACTATATACTCATGAACTGTGTAAATGCCACATGTCATCATATACACGTGACATGTATTGATACATTTAAAACAAAAGATGAAATACTAAATGGAATAGATGATCCCACTTGGTTTTTTTTTTTTTTTTTGAGAATGATCTCACTTGGTTTCACTGCCTCATTAATCACCAAAAGAAGAAAACCAAATATTTTAGCAACATCAACCAATGCAATAGCCACTGCCCATCTATTCTGATTTTCCTACACTATACATATAGCTTTCTGTCTTGTTTCCGCGTGTCCATCCCAATATAGAACAAGCTGACGACGTTGCATATATATGTTGATGAATTCGAACAAATACATATCAATGATGTATTTCGAATTAAATCTAGAAAATTTTCAGAAACACAGCAACAAAATAGTAGAATTAAAATCATGAGAAAGAAAAGAAGCATCACACTGATTATGAAATTCGAGCATGTCAATCGTGTCTATAAATTGTTTTCAGTCATTCATTGCAACTTCCAAAAGTTTAACAACTAAAATTAAACTACACTGCCGTTTTAACTCTTCAGAAGCTCATGGATACAATATCTATTGGAGTCCAACTATCCAGCATCCAGACCAACTCAAGAGAAAAATCAGCCTTATAGGTTATGATACAAGAGCCGAAAATCCAACTGTACGCATAAAATAGACAAGCAGAAAAAGGAGCAATTTTGAAAAGAAAGATATAGCAGCATTTGCACGGTACAAAATTCTTCAATATTCATGAACAGCAGTTTATGCTTATAGCCTTATATAACCTTTTGCACATTTTATTTAAAACCTCTAATAAACTTTACAAATTAAGTCATCTATCCAGTATTTTATTCCATTTTGCTATCAGCTTAATTTGTCGAAATTTATAAACAGGCAATTCAAGGATATACTGTATAAATAGCTAATAACAAGGATCGGGAAAGCGAAAATTGAAATGAATATCAAAATTAATACCTGGTAAATGCTCAGATTTCTTCTAGTGCAGGTTCCAGTTGTGATATATTGTTTAGGAGATGAAGCTGGAGGTCATTTCCAAAGCTTTCTACTTCTTCTTGTATACGTTTTGCCGATTCCACAATGAACGAGTTGCAGGAATCCAGCTCAATCAGTTGAAGCGTTCGTATTTCTCCAATATTATATGGAATCTCTCTTAGCGTATGGCAACCACGAAGAAATAGGCGCTCAAGAATCGGGAAATGGGAACTCTCTGTTATCCAGTCACGAGGATCTGTTCTGTCAATTACAAGTACTTTTAGTCGACAGAATTCCCCTTCAGTTGTTTCCCACTCTAATCCACGACAAGCATTTCTTCTTAGTTTGAGCACTTCAAGATTAGGCAATGACCCGACAAGCGTCATATCTTTCCACGAAAGTCCACAGCCACTTAAGGTCAACTTTTTCAGTGTAACAGGGAAAGCAAGGTTATGGGACAAATTACTCTGGGAGTAGTCATGGGGTCCTACATAGAAACTCAACTTTTCGAGCTTTTGAAGATGGACAAGATTGTTTAGGCAATACTTTGACCATTCCGTTTTGTCAATGTCTCGGATCGAATAAATGATTCCCAGTTTCTTTATATTTGGCACCATTTCCAACATCCTTTGGGAGCATGTAAAGCGTTTTACATGTGAAAGTGTGTGAACGTTTTCCAAAATCTGCTCACAAGTTCCTTCAGAAGGATCAGGTAAGCAACCGTCAAACACGATAAGATGCCTTAATTGTCGCATTCTCCAAATTTCAAAAGGCAGATACAATGATCCAGGGGAATATTCCAGCCTAAAGATTAAGGTCTGAAGATTCTGAAGCTTGGACAAAGATCCAGGGACCACAAACTCATTCGACTTCTTTTTACCTTCAAAGGTTAAAGCAAGGTATCTTAAGTGAAATAGTTCATCCATATGACAAGGGTATGATCCCAATGTTACAGTCATTACATCTAGTACTCTGAGAAGTCTACAACGTTTCCAAGAATCAAAGGCCCTATGATGGAAATGAAGAATAGTACGCATGGATAAGCCCTCAATGTGTGGAAAGTCGCCCCAAACACGTGAACAAATACTTAGGCGGCGTGAATTCTCAATAACCGCAAGAACTATGCGAAAACTCATTTGTGACATGAAGAAACTTCTCGTCCCGAGCTATTCTTACGCAAAGATCTCTCAAGAGATCATGCATCTTGACAGCTTTTATTTTGCCATTAGACCTTTTGTGGGTGACCAAAACGAGATTTCTCTTGTCCAAATCTTCCAAATACTCCTCTGCCACCTCTTCCGGGTGTTTAGTTCCATTAGCCTTTAGAAAACCCTCCGCTGCCCATAATTTGATGAGTTTTGAGGCATTGATGATAGAATCTTCTGGAAAACCTCCCATATACAGAAAACACGGTCTCAAATGATGTGGCAAGTGTGTATAGCTCAAAGATAATATCTTTGAGAATTGCTCATCGCTTGTGTTTACAGCTTCATTTACATTTCTCGCAATATTCTCCCATGATTCTTGCACCTGATTCACCTTGGACAGAACTCCAGCAATGACAACAATTGCCAATGGAAGCCCTCGACAGTTTTCTGCAATGAGCTTTCCGATTTTCTCCAGTTCACGAGGGCAATTTTCTCCCCCAAACACCTTTTCTTTCAGTAAACCCCAACTCTGATCCACATCCATCAAATGCATCAGATAAGGATGGCTCAAAGAGTCAACATATGAAGCCACATCTAACTCCCTCGTAGTTATTATGATTCGACTCCCATTACAATCATCTGGAAATATCTTCCTTACTTTATCCCATACTTCTTTATTCCACATATCATCCATCACTATAAGATATCTCCTCCCTTTTAAGTATTTATACACCTTTTCATCCAAAAATCCTCTCTTCATATTGTATACTTCCTTATTATAAGATGCATCAATAGAATGCACGAGGTCTAAAAGAATTCTGTGTACTTGATAATTTTGCGATACTGTCACCCAAGCACGAACATCGAAATGATGCAAAGTTAAAGGGTCGTCATAAGCATACCTGGCAAGAGTTGTCTTCCCAATACCTCCCATCCCGACGATCGGTATGATTCGGAGTGCAGATGACTCTCCACAGAGTTGACCCTTTATTTCCAATAAGTCTTTATCCAATCCCACCACAGATTCTCTGCAACTACTCACAATTCTTGATGAAAAAGAACTAGAGGAATTATGAGTTGACATCAGATCTTTGCTTTTATAGCAGTTTTTGATCTGCATCACTTCTTTCATAATGGAATCAATTTCTTTTAGTACCTTTTGTAATTCTCCGTACAACCTTCGCCAGTTATGATGTCCAATTTCATCCAAAATATGGTACTCGGTGATATCTTCTGCTTCGTTGGCTGCAATTGTGATTCGTGCTTCTAAGTTGACTGCCTCTCCTGGAAAATCCTCGAGAAAAGTTAATAACAAAATAACATTTTTATGAAGAGATTTAATTTGTTGCTGCTCATAAAGAACAATGGCATGTTGATCATGATCTAGAATCTGGTCTAGTACTTGTGCAAGTGAAACAAGGGCAGCATAACAAGCCATCTGAATTATACAGAAATAAGTAAAATTCCCCAAATGCAAAAATGAGAAAGAAATGAAGAGAATTCAAAGAGAAAGACTTTTGTCAACATATTAGCTCACTCACATGCGACAGGCTGACAGAAGAAGAAGAAAATTCTCATTACAAATAAGGGATAATTACAAAAACATCCTGAGGTTTGGGTTAATTAAAACAAAACCCAGAAGTGTTTCATAATTACAAAAAACTTCCTTAGATCAGATCAAACCTCAAGGAATTTTTGCAACCTTTTGATTTTTTTTCTGTAATTACCCCAAACCTCAGGGCGTGTTTTGTAATTATCCCTACAAATAAAGAACAAAAAGAATACATATATGTACACTCATCTAACTCATCATTGGTTGGAGTAATCTATGTATGTATATGTAATTTTATGTAGACTCGTTAATTTTTTCCAACTAAATTACAAAGTCTTTACATAAATACACATTTTTCTAGTCAATTTTGGTTAAATACCACCTACTCTCAGTTACAACTTACAGATATGTATTTACGCAATAAGTAATAACCTAGAATCTGAAATGAAGAAGATGACTAATTGGACAGCTTATAAAGCAACAATAATTATTGGGAAAAGTAAAGATTGTTTATATGCTCCAAGTCCAAGTCAAGTAGTCAACTACCCTTATTTTCCTCAATTTCCATTTTCTTAGTTTGTTGAGTCCTTTTTTTTATCTGTTTTCCTCTGCTACTATGAAAAATCAACTATTGCCTCTCTTAAATAGACTAAATAAAACATATCAGAAATTGGAATCGTAAAAGAAAAAGCTTACAGTCACTGATATGCGAAGCCACCGCCGCTTGGCGCACGCGTAAAGTGAAGCGTGAAGACAGGCTGGGGTCGGGACTTGGGATTGGAAGGACTTGTAAAGGGTGGAGTGGTTTTAGTTTAGGGTGGGTAATTTTTTAGTCTATGTTGTGAATTTGAATTGGTCTTACTAATTTTTCGTTTGGCTTTTAGTTAGTCTTGTCGGCTTTTAGCCCGTTGGCTACTTTTGTAGTTATAGTTTTAGTTTTTGAGCTGTTATTATAAAATACTATCATTCGAAAAAAAAAAATAGTCATAAATATGAATAGGCAAAAATCGCGCCCTCGATAAGCCGTTCCTCCAGCTTTAGAATATGGGAAAAGAGATCGCTTGGTTCTTCTATTTTGCCAGCTCAAGAAGAAAAGATTGATCAAGCCTCTCACCTTTACTCAACAAAGAGGTTTGAGCGATAGAAAATGACAATCTATAGATAAGGGGAGGGCTTGAATTTTTTTTAGTAATCTAAATGGATCACTTTAATATATTTAGTCCTATTATTTATTTCAATTTTGACATTTTTCATCTTTTTGGTCCTGCGACATATTACATGTAAAAATAACATGATGGGCTTATGTGAAATTTAAAAAGAAAATATTATGATAGTGATTGATTGTGGTTTCATTAGTTTACTTCATTTTATGAGAGAGAACAGTCTTAAAATTTTTAAAAAGTTGAAGTTGGATGTGTAAAGAAAATGAAACGATTGTAATGATGTGATGGAAAATCTTTTAGCAAAGTTGATGTTTCTAAATTTTTTGTGGAATAATAGTGTAAAATATAATGTAAAAAATTGAATAAATATAAAAAAGTATTAAACCGAAAATAGGCAATATAGATCTCAATTTATACTTTTTATTGTCAAGATTAAGAGAAAAATAATAGAAACAATGATAAATTAAAGAAATTTATCGAAATTCTTTATATGCATAGTGGAGTGAGATAAATAGTATAATTATGTATTGGTAAGTGTGGAAGAGAAAGAAAGAAAAATGAGTTAATTTTGGAGAGAAATATGATTTATTTTGAAATATTTTCAAATTTTCCACAAACAATCACATATCCTACACAATTTTCACTCCAAAATAAAAATTTTGAAAATTTTTTCACAGCCAATCACAAACATTATCTTTGCATTCTTTTTTGCCGACTAGGCATCATATGTGGTATTACATGAACATGAAGGAAATAGAAGTATTTAAAAATCATATGTAAATATAAAAAAAGTATTTAATGTATAAAATAAAAATAAATTATTTATAATTTGAATAATTTTAATGTCTAAAAACAATGATTTACAAAAGTTGAAAGTAATGTTAAAATTTATATTTATAAATAAATGTAACTTAATTTAGTTTTGAAAATAAAAATTACTTATAAATTTTTCATGCAATTGAATTTGTCGATGAAGAGACCGGTGAGGTGCTCCTGGATCAGGAATGAAGTTGGATTGCACTTCTCCCATGATTGGTTTTGATGATTGCCCTTTGTGTTAGTACCTTAACAATAGACTTTCTTATGTGCTTTTGTTATAAAGATTTGTTAAACACAAGTACCTCAACATAGGTCTTGTATGGTTATGTCTCTATGATCCATTTTCGTTTTTAGTGTTGAAAATGAATTTTGAGAATTTATTTATTTTCGCATGAAAACCGGAATTAAGTTTAGATGAATGAACAAGAATGAGTTTTATGTAGGTTTGGAAATGAGATTGTATTTGGTTGAGTAGTTTTGAACTAGTATTTTTATGTATGTAATAATTTGAAAATTTGGTAGTGGTTGAATATTTTAATTGAATATAATATTATATTTTTAAGATATGTTAGATTAATGTTTTTATTTTGATTTTGATGATTTCAAGTAAATGAGTTTTATGCCAAAATAATATCCCAAAATATTGTCCAAATACTTCAAAACATTTTCAATGATTTTTACTAAATTTTTCAAGTACTTCTTGAATTCTATTTTGACAAAAATCGAACAAAATCTCTTTGAAAATGTCTACTGGTCGCCCTATAGTGCCTGAAGAAAATTAGTTTTTTTTTTTTGCTTCCTTCTCTATTTCAACAGCGAACGGTCACTATCCTAGAGAAACTGATCGCCCTATACAGCGACTGGTCGCCATATTGATTTCACACCAGAAACTATCTGTTGAGCAGACACTTCTTATGATTTTAAGGCTTTATCTTTTTTTTAACCATTTTTTGGAGTTGTTTAATCTTTGTTTTGCAGAAAATACTCAATTAGGAGGAGCCTATGTTGAAGATTATATTTTGGAGCTCTCCTATAAATACCTGAAGCATTAAAGGATCAAATATTACACAATACCAAGATGTTGAAGAGTTTGACAATCTTCATTGTTGTACGAAGAATTTGGAGCTCTTCATATGTATTGTTATAAGAAGAGTGTGGTGCTCTTTAAGATGAAGGTTGTAATAGTTTGGTATTTATTAATAAACTTTTTCCTTTTCGAAATCCATTCGGACATACTGGATGGTAGAGCATGTAGTGTAAGTCCAAGCTGCTACGATAATGCAGAGGGTGAATAGATTATCTCCATCTTTTCGATTTCGCCCTCTTTTTCTAACTGAATGCTCAAACACAATAATAAAGGTGCGGAAAGTAAACAACACGCGTTAATTTATAGTAGTTCAACCCACCTAGGGCCTAATCTACTACCACCCCAAAGATATCAGGGATGGATTTCAAAAAGAAAAAGAATTTTATTAATTACCAAAAATTAATACAAATTCAACTTACAACACCTTGAAGAGCACCACACTTCTTCAACACCACCTTTGGAGATTACCACAATCTCCCTTTGAAGATTACCACAATCTTCCTTCAACGGCACCTTGTGAAGATTACCACAATCTTCAACCTTGAAGAATACCAAATTCTTCAACACCTCAATAAGAAGATCACCACAATCTTTCGCACCTATCACCTAGATCATCCAAGTGTGTTCTTACCACAAGAACACTCACAAGGATATCTTGTGTTTGAATGATAACCAAAAATCAAGATCACAACTCAATAATGAATATTACAATTTGAGTGCAAAGTGTAATCAAGAAATAAAGCCTAGACCTCAAGATGTGAAAGTGAAATACTTAGTTATAAATACAACAAGAGTGTTGAATATGAAAGCTTGGAAATTTGTGATTTCTTGTTGTGTATTTGCTTGTGTTGTTACATCTTGTGTCTTCAATTCATCCTCTATTTATAGGGAAGTCTTCACCAACATAGGCTCCCAACATAGGCTCCTCTATCTTCACTTTTGTCTACAAAAAGAGGATCACAAGATGTAGAAATATTGTACAAAATTGAAAAGCAAATCTTGTCACAGTTACACGGTTGGAATTTTTTGTCACAAAATAGCATAGGCGGCCGGTTGCCCGTATAAGATTTCGAACGTTTGAATGAAAATAGTGCGATCCGGTAGGGGTTGCGGGGTGCGACGGTCGCCCCTTGGTTGACCGGTCCCCTCCTCCTTTTTCAGTAATTCATTTGCTTTCTTTCTGTTTCAATTTATGCGATCTTTAGGTACCTGGTCGACCTCTTGTGCTGACCTGGCCGACCTCCAATATGAAATGTTGTCCGATTTTTGTCAAAATTAAACTTTAAGAAATACTCCAAAAAATTAGTAAAAATATTTTAAATCACTTGGGAGTATTTAGACAACATTTATAAACATTGTTTTGGTGTAAAAACCAATTAACACAAAATCATCAAAAGTGTTGTCCAATTTTTATCAAATTAAAAACTCTAAGAAATGCTCCAAAAATTAGTAAAAACATTTTAAATCATTTAGGAGTATTAGGACAACATTTAGAAACATAGTTTGAATGTAAAAACCCATTAACATGAAATCATCAAAAGTGTTGTCCAATATTTTAGTCGAAAATAAACTTGAATAAATACTCCGGAAAATTAGTAAAAATAATTTAAATCATTTAGGAGTATTTGGACAACATATAAATAACATTGTTTTGGTGTAAAACAAAATCATCAAAATCATGATAAAAACATTTATCTAACAAACTCCCCCTTTTTGATGATTACAAACCAAAACAATTTTAGAAGATCGATTTTAAAACAAAACAAATTTTCCGGTCTTAAAACGACAATCCATTACAAGCAAGATTTATCATAAGTACAACACACAAGAATAGGAGCAAAGATTTTTCAAAATCATTTTTGCACAAGCTCCCCCTATCAACATGCATATAAAGAACAAGCATTAAAGCAACCAACTAAAAGCTAAAAGCTTAGCTTTTACAACTTAAGCTTGAATTCCATGAGCTTATAAGCTCCCACTGTCACAAGACATCATTAGTCAAGCATAAAAGTCCACAATACATCAAATGGATTAAGCAATATTCACAGCTTATGGCTTTTAAGAGCCCTAGCTTATAGCTTTTCTTGCAAGCTTATTTTCGCTTCTTTGAGCGTATGAGCGTTTTTCCTGTTTCTCCCCCTTTGAAATCATCAAAAAGAATGTTAGCACGATAAACACATCATGCAATTATATCAAAGTGCACAACTTAATTGATTTATCGAGCATATTGAGCATTTAAGCTTAAATTCCGGATAAAAGGGAAAACAATTGCTCATTTGATTTGTAAAAGCTCATTTGATTGATAAAACATGATCTCTATAAATATATAAGACATTTCAAATCAAGAGAATCATGCAGGTGATGAATTTTTTCATAGAAGCATTTTGTCGAACACTTGGCGTGCGTCGAATAAAACAAGAGATATATAACGCCTTTGTAATACATTTAAGCCAAAAAAATTCATCACCAATTTCAATACTACAACATTCATTTATCAACAATAATCATGCACACCACAATTATACAAGAATTCCATCAAAAAACAACACATAAGCATTTTCTCAAGGGTTCAACCCAATTGAGATTAAAAGAGGAATTAAACTTACCAATCAATCGGAGAAGTTTCAGTAATACGGATGATATACTCGTACTATAAACCCAAAAATATAGAATATACAAGAAAGAAATCATTTTGGGTGAATTGTGTGTGAAATTTGCAAAGGGGTTCGATTTTGGAAGAAAAGAACCAAAATAACGAAATGAAGGATGAATAATATTATTTTTGAAAATGGTCCGGGCGAGGTTGGGGTCATGGGCGGCGGTCGACGGCATGGGCGGACGGTCGGCCTTGCCCCGTCGGCCAGTGGTTCATCCTGTTTTCCAAAATCCAAGTTTGAACCAAAAATCCGATTTTTCGCCCCTAAGTTTTAAAAACGTGCAAAATACAAACATAGACCTCATTCAATATATATTATGTCATAATAAAGCTCGAAATGAGGTAAAAAAAAAGACTCGGCGGTAAATGAACAAATGTCCGCGAGTTAACTTTGAGATGGAATTAAACACATCTCAAATTTTCGTTTTAGAAACGCAATCCCTTTTAAAAACAAACGTAGAATCTCAATATGTTTAGTTTGATTATAACAAACCATATTTTGAAAAAATATATAATCACCGAACTTGTTATCCAAAAAAATATACACGTTTAAGAACTTTGGATACACAAGTCATAAGAAGAAGTGCCTTTCAAATATTTGAAAATTTCTTTTAATGGCACTTTAATGAGATTCGTTGGGATTGTTTGAAGTCGAGCATATAGACATAAGGCATATAAAATGTCGAGTCTAAGGAGTAATAAACGAAGATAAACATACCTCGAATTTGGTTTGTTAACCAATATGCCTTTATCAAACTTGTTCATCTTGATATTCTTGACATAGGAATGGATATTGTTCTTCTTTCTTCAATGTCTAACTTCTTCAAAGGTTCTTTTGTATATTTTGATTGTGAAATATAACCACCTTCTTGGCATTGTTTAACTTGAAGTTCAATGAAAAGATTTGAGCTCCTCCATCATGCTCTCAAATTCACCTAACATCAACTTAGAAAACATTTTTTCTCGACAATACCTCGAGCTACCAACCTCGCCTTGGTCATCAAACTTGACCCGAAATATAAAAAATTTCTGCAAAATCTTAACAAGATATCTTGCACAAGAGCATAGTAATATTGAATCATTGAGACACTATAATAAGTAACACATAATATGCTTTAGGAAAAATCATCAAGAGTTAAAAAAAAACATGCAAGTTCAAATATGCTTAGTAAGCTATATAAGGACTCTTTTGAATTTTTTTTGAAAGTCCGAGAGCATATAGTTGAGACTTCATTTGAAAGAAGTATTTGAACAAGAGTATATAAATATGTGCAATCAAGTGCATGAAAAAATCGAATGTTTTATCAAAATAAAATATAATCCTTTACAAGTCTCGGATAAAACAAGCTTTAACGAATAGTGCCTTTCAAAAATTCGAAATAATCCTCTTAATGGCACTTGTATGAAATACTATGAAATATCTTGAAAATCAAGCACATAGGCATATGACAAAAATAGAGATAATTATTTTTAACCACCTCAACTTTACCCCTTTTTACACTTCACAACCTAAACTTTTAGTTTTAACCTTTTGCATCCTAAACTACGAAAATAATTACTCTTTGCAACTTTTGGACCATTTTGCCCCTAGGATTTTATTCTTTAATAACAATAGTTCTAGTTATCCCTTTAAACTCTAATTTGTGGCAGATTGCTCCATAAGGATAAATATATTGCATTATATAATAATCAAAAAGTTTTCACTCCCTAATCAATTTGTTTTTCGGATTTTTAGAAATAAGAACCCGATATTTCGTCAGAATTTGTTTTGTTCGTGGCATTGTTACACCTACTTAGATCCATCTCTATTCGAGAGGTTTTAAATGGATCATGTCGAGGTTTCACCTATAAACTCAACAAGACATACTTCAATCAAGATCTTATTTCAAGTATTTATCCGTATACAAATTGGGTCTTTTAGATCGAAAATGAAAATAGTCCATTACGACCATATCGCCCAACATGCTTCCGTAAAATTAATAAATCCCTTAAAATTCATACCTCTTTTGGCCAAAAAAGACAAGGGTTAAGTGGTTCGCAACGCCACCGATCGGAAAATTATTGCCCCGGATCGTTTGACAAAGGCTCCTCACTGTTCAACCTCACCTCGGGGAAGATGATCGCAAGTTATCCGACTCTTCTTAAACCGCTCGGCCAGACGCCTTGGTTCGCTTCCTACCAAGGCGTAAAGTAATTCTTCAAAGGAATTGATCAATAGTACATCATGAACACATGTTGAACAAACAACCTTTATTTTATTAAGAACTTAAAGAAAAATTTATTACATTAGTAATCTCCTTTTGGGAAGAGAATACTTGTTTAGCCTCTCATGTATGAGGCTTGCACTCGAAAAATACATAAAAACTTAAAACTAAAACACTCAAAATATTACAAATTTTTCACTCAGATTTTATTGTAAGAAAACTAAGGAAAATGTTCGATGTCCTCGCCTTCCTTCAAATCCTGCATTTTTATAGAGGTAAGTCAGGACTTCAAAGGCGGACTTCAAATCTTTGATATATATGGCGACGCCACCGCTTACGTCATATCCCACATTATTGCCTCACGGTTGTTTTTCTTTTTCTCCCGTGACTCGGCCCATGTGATGTTTGTCGGGGAATCTTTTAAAAATTTGGTTTACGTGGTCCCCGAGGATAACGCGTTTTGTGAGCTGGGCCCTTTTCCTTTCCAGCTGCATGATCTTGTCGGTCGGGTTTGGGTTGGAATCCTTTCCCAAACTCGGGTTCCTTTTGTTCGGGGCATGCTTGATGATCCGGTCGACCCAACGGCCAACATGCGCCATGTTACGTAATTTCCGGTAAGTTTCTTTGCTTGCCAAAGGAATCTTGTTTTCCCGGAGAATTCTTCTTTTGGTCTCGAAGAGTTCTTCGCAAACCCCGTGGTTGATCCGGTCATCGAATTCAAGAGGAAAGATCCATTCGCCGACGGAAGAACTTGAATGGATATTTGACTTTGTCCATTTGATTAGACAAACCTAAAGACCCATGCTCGTCAAATGGTAGAAGCTTCGTCTTGAGAAAATGCTCCTACTAACATCGGTCCTTCTTAGGTGAAGCGCCCTAATATATTTTAAAGCATTTCCATCCAGGTCTTCTTAGCTTGATGAAATGAAAAGCTTCATTAAAGCACTTTCATTTTGGTTCGGGAGTCATGATAAAATACAATTCCAAAATATCGCCTCCGCCAAGTGTGGATTATGGCCCAGGTCTCGTAAATCGCTTCCTCAATCCATTTCGGTAATTTTGAAATTTACGGGAATCCTGGTGACACGGTATAGATTGAAGCTAAAGCTCCAAAAGTATACCATTCATGTACTTCATTTGGATGACTTCCTGGTTTCATCCAAACTCGGGATACTTTCCCGAGATATCAACCATTGTTTTCCGGGTTAATACCTTGTCTTGTAACTAGTTTCTCCCATTGCCGCCGATATACCGCATAGGAGAAATCTTATTTCGTCGATTTGAACCTTAGATTTGCCTGTCTCGTGGCCTAAGATTCAACTCTCCTCTTTTACCCCAGGTCTTTGGGTTGACTTGAAGACTCGGGTTGTGACAGGAGCTTCAACATTCGTTATAGTTTGTACACCCTCAGGGGGATGCATCACCGCAACACTTGTGATTATGGTACTTGAATCCATAACCTCCGGGTTAGAGCCCCGTACTCTCTCGGCCCTTTTTGCACCGTAGAGATGCGGCCTGGAAGAGAGGCCCTTGCAGTCGATCTTAAGAACAATTGTCCTTGAGCAAATGGCATGCTCGTATTTGACTAGAAACGGATTTTGGTCACTGTTGAAGTCGTCCGGCAAAGAACTCTCGCATTGAGACATAACATCCCAAAATCTCGTTTCTAGACTCTCCAGGTTTTCCTCGAGATGTCTTACTCGTTTAAGGACCTCGTCGAACGCGTCCTTCCATCTCGTGTCAAGAAATCGCAAGAATATTTTCATGAGATTTTATAATGACAATATCATAATCATAATATTGACATTCACCTTGCCATCTAAGTAATCGAGCCTTTCTCGGTTTTGATTCAATTTTGTTTTTTAAAAGCCTTGACACTTGAATTATCAATTTTTAAAGTAAACTTTTTAGCCAAGAAAATAACGGCCATTTTTAAAAGCTTTCGATCGCAAAGAATTCTTTATCGTTGATATGCCATCCGCTTGCTTCACTTTGGGTGTGAATAAACCGCCGCAATATCCGCATGGCACTTCTTCATTTGGTGTGACCTTAGTAAGCCGGCCGCCCACCAATCATCACTAAAGATCGTGTAAAGAACCAATTCATCCTCGTCTTGGGGAATCGCAAGTTTTGGAAGCTTTTTACAAACTTCTTTAAGTTGCTTAATTCCTTCTTGGTGTTCATTCTCCCATTTGAATACTGCATCTTTTTTGAGTAATGGGCTAAACACCTTCCTGTAGTATGTTAAATTGTTAATAAACATTCCAGCAAAATTAACAACTCCCAGAAAACTCTGAAGCTGCTTTTTGTCTTTTAGTGTATCTGGAAATCCCTGTATCTTTTCCACAATATGATTTTGTAGAATAATTCCAGATTCATCGATTTCAATTCCGAGGAATTCAATCTGTCTTGTTGCGATTACCGCCTTCTTTTCCGAAAGCACTAATCCTTTTTTTGTGACAAACATCTGAAAATATTTCCAAATGTTTGAGATGCTCCTTCATGTTCTTTGATGCGATTAGAATGTCATCGATGTACACGAACATGAAACTAAAATAATCTTTGAAGAGATTATCCATCTTCCTTTGATATATCCGGGGTGCGTTAGCCAATCCCCAGGCATTACGTTCCAAATATAGTGTCCTTGTGGTGTAGAGAAAGTCAGTAAACTTCTTACTTTCTTCCTCCATCTTAACGGTAGAATCCGGACTTGCATCGAACTTTGAGAATATCTTGGCACCTTTGATGCGAGTTGACTAGATGTTCTCTGCTTGGGATATAGTATCCATCGAACTCCAAAATGTTATTAATCCCTTTGTAATTAATAACAAGTCTCGCTTTCCTCTTTTGATTTCTCCATGATTTCGACTAGAAATCCTCGGATTTCTTGTATGGAGAAACTCCTGGTGAAATTAACTTAAGGTCAAGATGTTCTTAAGTATCTTCTCGCATATCCTTACGATCTTCCGGTTCATAAGGATTGGTTTGAATCTTACGAACTCGTCTCCTTTCCAGGTTTAACCTTTAAGGAAGCTTTAAGCTCGTTCTTATCCCACCAAGCCAAAGGATCTTCATTGTAATTCCTATGGATCTTCTTCTTGATATCCTCGAGTGATATTTGTTCTTCTATAGTTACATCACTCTGTGGATTCTCCATTAGACTCATCCATAATTCGCAATGGCTTCCGGAGTGACTCGCTTCTTCTCCTTGTACTCGAATGAATACAAGTTATTATCCCATATCTTCCGATCCTTACGGATGGAACCAAATTGTCTATAGGATAATAAAGCTTCACCAAATTTCCTTCGATCCGCCATTTTGGATTGCGAAGTTTGGCTTCATCACCACGCTTTTGCGAAAATTAATGGGCATTTTTTCGTAAAATGCTTCATGATCTCTCGGACAATAATCTTATGATCACATAATGTTGTAAAAATAAGTCTTCTCGTCTCGTTCTCTTGTGTGAACGCTTGAATGTTTGTAGGAAATTATTTCCCAAAGAAAATATCATGCACTGTGATCATGGAAATAGATTGGTGGCGTCTTTACTTTGTACCACGGGTATCGCCGCTTCCTCCGATCATTATTTTCGCTTGTTTAATTCCCTGTTAAGGATAAGAATCCTTTAGAGAAATCTTTTCCCGCAATAGTGGTAAATCTTCTCCATTTCTTTAGGAAAAACATCCGGCTTTGCAAAGACATATTTAGGCACTGAATCAATATAGGCGGCGAAATACTCGGCCTTGTATTCAAGATATAACATTCCAATAGAAATGTATATGGAGAATGGACTAGTGGTCATCTCGATTCTGTATCTTTTATTAGCCACTGTGAACTCCATTCCGTCTTGTAATCTTTCCCAAGGTTTATGCTCCTCAAGAAATTCAATTCCCGGTATTAATTGTTCGGGGATCTTTCCCCGCAACTCTTGTGATAGTAAGCTCAATTTCTCATATCTTGGCTTCCTTGATATCTTCCCACGATTGGTTGTTGGAGATAATATAGAACATCACAAGGAAAAATGTTATCCTTTTGAGTGATGTCGAATATTACTTCAACCTCTCGCCATCCTTCCTCGACATTTCGACTCTCTGCTTTGTTTTAAAAACATCGGGGATGCGTTGAAGCTTCTTGGTCTCCTTTCTTCCCAACGGCCGCTACTCACCATTCTCGTCTTTTGCCGAAAGACATCCTTCTGTGCTCAACTCGAGACTCGAGGCTTTTGTTGAAGATTGGTTGATCTTGAATTATCATATCAATCTCCTTAATAGTTGGAGATTCAATGATTTCTGGTAACACCACCCTGGCAAAGTCCTCAAAGATTCTTGGGACTTCAATAAATTCCTTTCTCAAGAATACTTCAGAATGATGGGTATTCGAGAGAGCATAGGAAATCTTGTATGTGATCGAGTAAGGCCTGTTTCCTTCTTTCATCAAATCGACTCTTTTGAAATCTTGATGAAGGGTTAGGACTCTACTGAAGTCTCGATCTCCCAAATTGTATGCAATTCTAGGATAAACATTAAATGCCAATTTCCTCGCATACAAATTTCAGAATCGCTCCAAGGCATGAATCCTTGAGATGCGAGATTCGCTTGTCAAAGATAGCAAGATTGAGAGGCGAATCTATTCCTTCTTTAAATGTTGCTTTAACAATTACTCTTATGGCTCCAATATGAATCCATGAGAGTGTATTTGCAACTTCTCTTTTAACTTTGCTTTTGATCTCTTGTATTTCTCTAATAGGGACCAACTGCATCTCGATCGAGTTAGGTAAACTCCATCGGAATGGCCAATTCTCCGGTTGTTACCCTATGGATAATTTGGTGTTTTTTATTACGAAAACCAATCTTATCAAAGCCTTTTCCATCGCTCCAATTGTAAATCCATCATAGATTTGAAGCTTTGGATCTTCCTTCATAATTCTCATAAGAGTCTTATGAGACACAGTAGTGTGAGAGAGGAATCGACATATCCTCCCCGACCGTTTGTTGAAGAATTTCTTCTTTACTCGATTCTCGAATCGATTCACTTCCATCATCGAATAGATCTCTTCTTCATAGATGCTTTCATCCGAGGAATATCCTCAAATTGATACACCTGTATTAAATCCACGATAATAGACGAAGCCTTCTTCGATTTCGGTGTGGCCTCGAATCGCCTCGACTCCTCGTTTTTGATTGTGGGCAATCCGTTGAGATATGCCCTCTTGCTCCGCATGTCCAAAGAATTACTGATCTTTGGAACTTTCATTAGCCCTGGTGTGAGCACGCCTGAAAGTTTTTCCCTGGATTTGGCTGTACTTGCTTGATTAGAACTCGATGATGAGGCTCTACTCCCGGCAGTATCGGTCTTTGCCCCGATTTATAACTCAGGGCTTTTTGTTTTGACCAAAACCTTCTAGGTCTCCATGAAGACCTACTTCTTTTCTTTGTTGCTTCCTCGGCGGTATGGATGGCTTCTTTCCTTCTTCTTCTTGTGCGCCTTGGTTGACCTCCCACCTTTGTTGTTGGGATATCATTATCCACGCAACATAGAGGAATCGCTTTGTTAATTCCTCTTAATCTCTTGTAATTCTGTGCGCAGAGCCGCTTGATAGCACCATTCGATAACTTAGCCTTTAGGAAAGACATTTTTCTCGCCACAGTTTACTACTTGACTCCACCCTTGTATTCCCTAATAAGCATTTCTCTCCAGGGGGACTCGGGATCTTGGCAAAAAGAATAGCTGTGCATCTTCTTTTTCTTCAATCTTGGATTTCCACCGATATTCGGTGAACAACTTGATATATTCGTCAATATGACAAATATCCAAAGAACTCAAGGCTATAGAGGGCTTGTTTATATTTCTTTCTTTTTCATCCTCTAATCCTTCGAAATAACGTCGTCGATGAATTGGATTTTGAATAGTTTTGCCATACCATCGACAATTCCTTTAAGTGATTCCCCGATGTGACCGAACTTTTCGCATTCAAAGCATCGGTCATATCCTGCAATCTTCATCGATCCTTCGAGACTCATTTCAAGGAGTAAAATAAATGAATCCTTTGTAAGATCGAGGGTTCTCGTTTGAAATTCTCATACCAAGCCCATTCATCAATGAGAACTTCTCTATTTTTAAAATCGGAATGTCCGATTTAACATCAACCCATACGGATGTCCGATAAACATTTGGCCTTAGGTGAGGTTGTGCAGTTCCCCAAGAGGGTTTCGACCTCCTATCCTCGAAAGTGGATCACTCCCGATCGTGAAATCCCCGGCATGTGGCATCCTCTCGCCCCGAGCTCCGTGATGTGAACCCGCATTCTTTCTTCGACGTTAGGATTAAGCGGTGGCGGTGGTGGAGGAATTGGTCTACCTTGTGGGTCATAGGTAACCAAAGTCGATTCTTCACCGCATTCATCTTTAAATCTACAATACCTAATCTGCGAAGGATTTCCGCGTCGTCATGTAGATCTTTAAGATTCATCTTTTCAATATCCATCTTTTTAATTTTTGATGGATTTTCCTTTGATTAGGCAATGATCTTTTCCTCATCGTCATCTTTCGTATAACTTCGGTTGGTTTCCCCTTTTGGTGTAAATAGGTACCGCCCCAAAATCAATATGTTTTCCTTCCTCAGGATGAACTTGGCCTCGTCCTCCAGGTTCTTGACTCGTTTTCGAATATCATGAAGGATTTCAAGAGTTTCCTTCGATATTTCACCATCGTCTCCATCCGGTTTTGGATCGATGAACTTGTCTTTAGTAGATGAATATGGCGGTTGCCATAATTCTCGCACCCGTCTTCAATTTCTCTAAGATCTTCGGAGATCTTAGATTTGTCTGGAAGTATCTCGTTCCACTCGGTACTCCATCGGGAATCATTGTTTCGATGGGAATTTTCATGAACCGTTTCTTGTAGGTTCATCAAGTGAATATATAAGTGCAGTTAAGCATCCGAATCGCCTATAATATTCGCTCGCATTTTGCATTGCCTTAAGGTTTCCCATCGGCTCCTGCCTGTTCCTTTTTCTTCATGTTGGTATTCCCGATATGAAACCTGGTCAAAGTGTTCTTGTGCATACATCGTCAATATTTGACGATATGTCTTGTAAGGGTACATCGGACATCGGTCCGGATCCATAATCTCGGAGTAATTTCTCCTCACCAATTGTTAATTACATAAATATAATAAATTTAACTAAAAGTTCTTAATAAACCTAGGCTCTGATACCATTTTCGAGGATCGCAAGACCTTTGGGAGTAATCAAAGAGAATGCAATGAAATTTATCGTCCAGGTTGCAAAGTGTAACAACTTTAAAGTTTAGAGTGTAAACTACAAACCAACTTTCCTGAAACCAGGGGTAAAACCGGAATTTTATGCAAAGTGTAAAATTTTGTAAAGTTTAGGTTGCAATTAGTAACTTTTCAAAGTTCGGGTTGCAAAGTATAAAAACCCGTATAGTTTGGGTTGATTAAAAACGTTATCCCGACAAAAATATATCGAGTCTATGAGATGAATAACAATGAAGAACGTACCTCGATAGTTTATGTCTCTCTTGTCAAATAATGAGTAGATAACCATTGATGAAGATATATAAATCCTACACAATTCTTAAAACAAATTTTGCCCAAAAACATAGTAATGGAAGTGCAGTAAAGGCTAAAGCAATAAAAGATATCACAATTATATTATGCTTTAAAAATTCATAAGAGATAATGAACATACAAGTTCTAAGAAAAACACAAGAGTTTATAAAATCATCATACAAGGTTTCTTTTCAAAATATTTTAAAAACACAAATATATATTGAAGACTTCAATTTAAAAAAAATATATTTGAAAACTCATTTGCAATTAGGACATAAATAAAAACATGCATAATTAACAAAATAAAATGCATATTTAAATGGAGAGATACGGTTTACCAATTTTGCCATTTCCACGGGTTATGTCTCTCCCTTTGTTGGTAGTATCTTCCTCTTGAGAAATCATCTTGTTGATGATGCCTTCTCCAATTTTGCCCATTTCTAGAGTTTTGTCCTTCCCATTTTTGATAGTGTCTTCTTCTTGGAAATTTATCGTGGTGGTGTCTTCTCCTTTGATCAAATGATACGGGCATTTGATATCTTCTCAAGCGGTATGAATTTTCCTTGATTATTATTACTATTTGGGTACCTAATATCACATTATTTTGTGGTACCCTCAAGTGTTTGGGTCCTTTGGGATTAACTTTGAGACTTTTAGGTCTCCAACAATAATTAGAGCTATTTCTAGCCCGACAAGTATTTACCCTATGACCCTTTTTACCGCAATAAAAACAAGTAATAATTTTTGGAGCATAATGACCAACATACATAGGAACTTGATTTCTTTTCACATAATTAACAACACTATGCTTA
The DNA here is from genome assembly GCA_016081115.2 of Rehmannia glutinosa. Classification (NCBI taxonomy): domain Eukaryota; kingdom Viridiplantae; phylum Streptophyta; class Magnoliopsida; order Lamiales; family Orobanchaceae; genus Rehmannia; species Rehmannia glutinosa. Next base: position 80,728,604 of record CM071930.1, on the reverse strand, counting down.
TGATCAAGCCATTGTTTCAATTTTTCACAACTATGAACATCAACAATATTGGTCATTTTATCGGTACTCAATTTGGATTTTGATAAATCCTTTTTCATGCAATTAATATCCTCAATAAGAGTACTATTTTCTTTTTCAAGGATTTTAACCTTATCAAGTGTGGTGGTGTGATAACATGAAAGTGATTCATAAGAGGAAAATAAATTATCCTTATCAATTTTCAAAATATTGAATTCCTTTTTCAAATTTTTGTATTTAACAAGTAAGCTTTGGAATTCATTTTGAAGTTCATCAAAATCATTTTGCAAATCACTATAATCATTTTGTAATTCATTATCATAAGAAGTGGAGGGTTTTGAACTTACCTCGTTTTCTTCTTCAAAGCCCATAAGACATCGTTCGTTTTCATCGACGTCGGAAGTTGTAGGAAGCTCATCCCATGTTGGGTTTGTATCCATTTGAGAAGTAGATGCTTTTGAGTGGCTCCTTTCATTTGCATATACTTCTTCTAATTTTCTCCATACTTCATGTGCCGATTTAATTCCTACAATATGATTGTATTCCAAAATGGTAAGTGAACAATACAAAATATCAAGAGCTTTACCATTTAAGGAGATGATTTTCTTTTCTTCATCATTGAGCTCTTTGAGGCCTTTGGAGGTGTGTGGTGTGTCCATCATCGGAATGGATTCTTCATTTACGACCGTGTTCCAAATATCGAACCCGCAACATTGTAGATAACATTCCATTCTTTCTTTCCAAAATATATAATTTTTGGAATCAAATAGTGGTGGCTTGGTGGTGGAGGCGCCGGTAAGGTAGACTTCATTCGTAGCCCGTGATCGTTCCTCTTTACTCGCAATGTGGAACGAGCTTGCCAAAGAGTTTGGCTCTGATACCACTTGTAAGTCCAAGCGGCTACGATAATCTAGAGGGAGGGTGAATAGATTATCTCCATCTTTTCGATTTCGCCCTCTTTTTCTAACCGAATGCTCAAACACAATAATAAAGGTGCGGAAAGTAAACAACACGCGTTGATTTATAGTAGTTCAACCCACCTAGGGCCTAATCTACTACCACCCCAGTATATCCGGGATGGATTTCAAAAAGAAAAAGAATTTTATTAATTACCAAAATTAATACAAATTCAACTTACAACACCTTGAAGAGCACCACACTCTTCTTCAACACCACCTTTGGAGATTACCACAATCTCCCTTTGAAGATTACCACAATCTTCCTTCAACGGCACCTTGTGAAGATTACCACAATCTTCAACCTTGAAGAATACCAAATTCTTCAACACCTCAATAAGAAGATCGCCACAATCTTTTGACCTATCACCTAGATCATCCAAGTGTGTTCTTACCACAAGAACACCCACAAGGATATCTTGTGTTTGAATGATAACCAAAAATCAAGATTACAACTCAATAATGAATATTACAATTTGAGTGCAAAGTGTAATCAATAAATAAAGCCTAGACCTCAAGATGTGAAACTGAAATACTTAGGGGCTATAAATACAACAAGAGTGTTGAATATGAAAGCTTGGAAATTTGCGATTTTTCTTGTTGTGTATTTGCTTGTGTTGTTACATCTTGTGTCTTCAATTCATCCTCTATTTATAGGAAGTCTTCACCAACATAGGCTCCCAACATAGGCTCCTCTATCTTCACTTTTGTCTACAAAAAGAGGATCACAAGATGTAGAAATATTGTACAAAATTGAAAAGCAAATCTTGTCATGTCACAGACATAACGATTGGAATTTTTTTGTCACAAAATAGCATAGGCGTAGGTTTCCCTGTATAAGATTTTGAACGTTTGAATGAAATTAGTGCGATCCGGTAGGGGTTGCGGGGGTGCGACGGTCGCTTTAGTGCGCGACGTGGCCGTCTCGTTGGTTGACCGTCCCCCTTCTTTTTTTTCAGAATTCATTTTTTCTTTTTCATTTCAATTTATGCGATCTTCGTACCTGGCCGACCTCTTTGTGATACCGGTGGCCGACCTCCAATATGAAATGTTGTCCGATTTTTGTCAAAATTAAACTTTAAGAAATACTCCAAAAATTAGTAAAAACATTTTAAATCACTTAGGAGTATTTAGACAACATTTATAAACATTATTTTGGTGTAAAAACCAATTAACACAAAATCATCAAAAGTGTTGTCCAATTTTTATCAAATTAAAAACTCTAAGAAATACTCCAAAAATTAGTAAAAATATTTTAAATCATTTAGGAGTATTAGGACAACATTTAGAAACATAGTTTGAATGTAAAAACCCATTAACATGAAATCATCAAAAGTGTTGTCCAATATTTTAGTCGAAAATAAACTTGAATTAATACTCCGGAAAATTAGTAAAAACAATTTAAATCATTTAGGAGTATTTGGACAACATATAAATAACATTGTTTTGGTGTAAAACAAAATCATCAAAATCATGATAAAAACATTTATCTAACATGTAGGCCCTAGGGGGTTGAAGCTCTATAAATCATTGTGTGTTGTTTCATTTTCTGTACTTCTTTTTCTTCACCAACTTCACGTTCGAAAAAGAAGGCATAAATTGAAAAATTGGGAAAATCTATTCACCCCCTTCTAGATTTTCATAGTAGACTAACAAATTATAGGTGGCGAGTCCCATTAGATAAATATAATTAAAAAAAAATAATAATTTTTTAAGTAGATATGATTGGTAATGGTAGGTCCTAAAATAAAAATAGAAAACGACATGGAAGAAAAGTAAATAAAAATGAAATAAAAACTGAAGAACAATACACCAAAAATGGAAAACAACAATCTTTCATTCAACATATATTCATACAAATCTAAATAATGAACTTTATCCCTGAGGGTCTCCACTGTCCTTACCCTAGAGCTTTGTAGAAGAAGTGAATCGAGAGATGTCTTAACAAGTCAGGGTCCTGAGTTGCCATAGACTAAGTCACACAACACAAAATTCATCCTCCACACAAAAATGTAATAGTATTTTTATGTATGGAATAATTTAAAATTTTGGTAGTGGTTGAATATTTTAATTGAATATATAATATTATATTTGTAAGATTATGTCAGATCAATGTTTTTATTTTAATTTTGATGATTTCAGATAAATGAGTTTTATATACTTCACAACATATTCAATGATTTTTACTAAGTTTTTGAAGTACTTTTTGAACTCTATTTTTGACAAAAATCGGACAACTTCTCTATGAAAAGGTCGATCGATCGCCCTATAGGAAGACTCATACCTGAAAATTCACAAAACAAATAACAAACTGAATGTTGGAATTGGGGAGGGCGATCGGTCACCCTATAGTGCCTGAAGAAAATTATTTTTTTATTTTTTGCTTTCTTCTCTTTTTCACCAGCGAACAGTGTCACTATCCTAAAGCAACTGGTCGCCCTACAACATCCTGTGTCAAAAGCACTTTTCAATTGCTTTAAAATTCGAATCTTAACACATCGACTGATCGCCATATTGAGTTGACAACAGGAATTATTCGTTGAGCAGACACTTCTCTTGATTAATTTTAAGGTTTTATCTTTTCTTAACCATTCATGGAGTTGTTTGATCTTTCTTTTGCAGAAAATATTCAATTAGGAGGTGCTTATATTGGAGATTATATCTTGAAGTTCTCCTATAAATACATGAAGGATTAAAGAATCAAAATATAACACAAGCATACAACAAAATAAGAAAAATCTCAACAAATCATATTGTCATTTACTTTCAATATTCTTGTTGTATTAGTCTAAGTTTATCACTTTCACATCTTGATTATTAGGTTTCCTTTCTTGATTACACTTGCACTTACAAAGTTGTATACTTTATTTGAGTTGTAATCTTGATTGTTCAAATCATCCAAAATAAGACATACTTGTTAACTATTCTTTTGGTGAGAACACACTTGGTTGATTCTCTAGGTGTTGAAGAGTTTGGTGCTCTTCATTGTTGTAAGAATAATTTGGTGCTCTTCATAAGTGTTGTTGTAAAATGAGTGGGGTGTTCTTCAAGGTGAATGTTGTAATAGTTTGATATCTATTAATAAACTTTTTCATTTTGAAATCCATTCGGACATACCCGGTGGTAGAGCACGTAGGCCCTAGGTGAGTTGAAGCTCTATAAATCATTGTGTGTTGTTTCATTTTATGTACTTCTATTTCTTCACCAACTTCCCATTCGAAAAAGAGGGCATAAATCAGAAAATTGGGAAAATCTATTCACCCCCTCTAGATTTTCATAGTGGACTAACAAATTATAGATGATGAGTCCCATTAGATAAATATAATTAAAAAAATAATATTTTAAGTAGATATGATTGATAATGGTAAGTCTCAAAATAAAAATAGAAAACGACATTGAAGAAAAGTAAGTAAGAATGAAATAAAAAATGAAGATCAATGCACTAAAATGGAAAACAACAATCTTTCATTCAATATATATTCATACAAATCTAAGTGATGAACTCCATCCCTAAAGATTTCCACTGCCCTTATCCTATAGCTTTGTGGATGAGGTGAATTGGGATGTGTCTCAACAAGTCAAGGTCCTGAGTTGCCATAGACTGAGTCACACCACACAAAAAATCATTCTCCACTCTGTTACTAAGGGGATTCGAACATCCACGATGTGGGTGCCAGCAAACAGACAACATGGAATTCAGGTTATTTACCAGTTGAGCGATGTCCGAGAGCTATATTCAAACAAACCTAGTCTCGTATATATAGATGGAGAGTAAAGTGGAGTAAAATGTGGCACTATTCTATTGGTTATCAAGGAATATATTCCAAAGGTACAAATAGTTGGGCACAAAATGAGACATAATGTTCTCTGAATGAATTAAGCAAAAGTATCTTTGCTCCTTGTGATCTAATCGTATGTGGGCTGGTGCATTTAGGGATGGTAATGGGTCCGGGTAAGACCCAGATCCAAACCAGACCTGCCTCATTTGGTGTAGGTATGGGTCCATTAATTGGGTATATGACGAGTAATGTGTATTGGTTTTTAGACCGGGACGGGTATGGGTCGGGTGACGGGTATGCTAGGAGCCTAGGACCCCACCCAGACCCGACCCATGTAATTTATTTTTATTTATTTTTTATTTTTTTAGTTTATTTATAGAGTGAATATTTTGTTGTTCAAGAACTCTTGATTTTATATATGTTGGTGTTTATTTCATAATTTATATAACATCTACAAAATAATGTAAATATCATAAGTTTTGAGTGAGCTATTTTGAGTAAAAATCATACAAATTTGACCAAATATATAAAGTTAGCAGGTTTAATGGGTCTAACGGGTCTTATCCACTAGACACGGGTATGGGTCGGGGCGAGTAAGGGTCTAAGATGAGTCAAGTCAGGCGAATATGGGTATTGCATTTTCTTAACAGGTCGGGTCTACGACCCATACCCGATCCATTGGCATCCCTAGTTGCATTGGTACACTTGAGCTCTTCTATTACGCCCCCTCAATTCGAAGGAGGGTAGGATCAGAAGTTATACATAATTTGTTCCTTAGTCGACTGAAAAATTGACATGAGAGTGTTTTGGTGAAGACATCGCTACCTGCTCATCAAGGAACATGTCGGACTTTGACTTGTTTGTGAATAACCTTTTCTCTTATAAAATGAAGGTCCATTCGAAATGCTTAGTCTAGAATGATGAATCGAATTTCCTTTCTATTATATATATATATATATTCATATTTATTACATATATATAAGGTAATAGAAATTTTGGGCCCCTAAAATTTTATTATTTTTGGGCCCGATTCAAAGGAGTCACGTCTTACACAAGGCACAACCATGTTGCTATGCCGAAGGCACGGTTTTCCATCGAGTTCAGTCTCCCACACCTTTGCCGCTTGAAGCCCTCAATATTAATTATTTCACCATTGTGCTGGGGGATAAGCTAAGGATGACAATTTTCTCCGAACCCGATGGAGGACTCGATACCCGACCCTAACTGAGGATGGTATGGAAGATATTTTGTACCCGATTAAATAAATGGGTACATGTGTATGGTGATTTTTGGGTATGGGTATGGTGGGTCTAGGTACATCCTACTCATACCCTACCCGAAACCCGATTAAATAATAATATATAAATATATATTTATTATTTGTTACATATATTTTTTATTTATACAAATTTATTTATTTATATTTTTTTTTAAAAAAGGGTTTTTTCCCAAATCCCAACCAATTAAAATCTACTGACCCACTAACCCACATGTTTTATCCTTTCTAATATTTTGCTATTTTCTTATAATATTTAGTTTGTGAATTCGTATTTTTATTCCTTTTTTCTTATTGTTCTATTAAGCATTTAGTAAATATTTATAGCTTCATTAAAATAACTCAAATTTATCTTTAAAAGAAAATAACACAAATTTGAAAAATACAAGCGTAAGTGGTAATGGGCAAGGTATGGAGACTCGATCATCCGATGGGTATGTGGATGAGTATGAAAATTGAATATTCGATGGATATGGGGTTGAAGATAGGTATGCATATAATAAATAGAGATGGAGATGGAGATGGAGGACATAGAATCTCATCCGAATCCTACGCATTGTCATCCCTAGGTAGAGCAGTCAAAACGGACTGGCGGGATTGGCCAGCCCACGGGCCGAAAAAACCCGCCAATTGGCGGGGTGGGGCGGGCTGGAAATTTACTGGCCCAACCCACTGCGGGCTAAGTGGGCAGCCCCGCCCAAAAAATTAAAAAAAACATAATTTTTTCTTCTACTTCTTCTTATTTCTTTTTCTCATTTTTTTTGCTAGCTCGCCATCCCAACCTGACAAGCCCGCGGCCCATGGCGAGCTAGCCCATTTAGGCGGGCTTCTAAACACCTAACCCGGCCAACCCGTTTTGATGGCTCTACCTGGGGGGCTCGAACCCTTGATCTCTCCAAAGAGAGGCCAGGAGTTACCTCACATTATATTGACCAGTAGACTAAGATTTATTCCTAACGTATAACATCGATAATTTAACACAATTAATTAATCATTTCGCTAAATAATATTTTTGTCTGGTCCGAATTAGGGGACAACTTGCTAAATTAATAATTCACTAAATTTATAAGATAATACATATTCATGAATTTATATATGGCATATGGTGTATATAAATTAATAGTTCCTTAATATATATGATACATATATGATTAACATGTGGAGATTTCAAAAAAAAAAAAAAAAAAAAAAAGACTCAGTTTCTATTTGTTTCTTGTTAAAATTGATGTCACTTTCAATGTCGTTTCTCACTTTAATTAAGGCAGTGATAACTGTTTAATTTGTATTTATCCTTACTGTATTGAAAATTACTAAAATGATTACAAACATGATTACTTCAAATTACTATTTGTATTGGCCAATCAAACTTGATCCCAATTCTTCCACAATCTAGGGTCGGCCTGACCTTCTTCTTGTTGCTAGAGTTTATATGAGATATGTTGAAATATACTGCAAAACTGATGAAATTACTTTATTCCGAGGTTGAAACGGTGTTTCTAAGTACATAATGAAAATACAAAGCACTAACCCACCTTTCATTTTGTAGTCATTTTTTAACTTTGAGGTAATGAAACTATCATGTGTATCTTCATTTTTAACCATGCCAATGAAATTAAAATTGGGTAAAAATGTGTTTTGATTACCAAGCAACTGGATCAAAATTAGGTAAAAGAAGCACCAATTTCACCAGTCTGGATCCTCTATTCCAAATTCTGTTTCATATGTATTTCAAGCATCTTAAATACACACCAAGTGTACATACATGATGTCATCAATGCATTTCGCATGTAGTGTGTAGTGATTCTATTTGGAATATGGGATTAGGGGTGGATCCAAGGGGGAGCCTTCTCGGTAGGGTATGGCCAAAAGGAACCGAAATCGAGCTCCAAATCGGAATCGGAACCGTGGTAAATTGTTCCTAAACCGTAACCGTGGTCAACAGTTCCAAAATCGGAATCGGAACCATCCGGTTCCGAATCCTAGGTCTCAAAAACCGTGGAACCGTGATGGAACCGTTCTTTTTGAGGTTAAAACCAACAATCTTGTTTTGGTAAATACATGGTAGAAGAAATGTTAAATGTTTATTATGATGTTTTATTTTCTTAACTACATAAGACGTTTTAGACGAAATGTTGTAAACAAACTACGTGAACTTTGATTCTTCTATCCTCTAATAGTATATATAGATAATTTAATATTATTATTAATATTAAGTATAAAACTTTATTGAATATTAAGTCCAAGTATTTTTCTTTATTTTCCTTTTTTTAACTGAAATTGATAAACTATTTTAAGAAATCAAAAAATTATCAAAATATAAACAAACGGTTCCGGTTAAAACCGAAACAGAACCGCGAGTAAACGGGTTCCGAACCGGACCGGAGCCATGAGGCAACGGTTCCGGTTCCGGTTCCGGTTCCAAAACCATGGCCACCCCTACTTCTCGGCGCCCGGCGCACCCCAATTTTTTTTCTCTCATTTTTTCTAAGGGTAAAAAAAATATACATTTAAAACAGAACATGAAATACTAAATGTAATAAGATGATCCCGCTTGGTTTCACTGCCTCATTAATCACCAAAAGAAGTATAGAATAACACAATTCCAGTCCCTGAGAGTTGAAAACACAATTCAGAAACAACTCTTGTGGAAACAGACAATCAATGAGATGAAACATACATTTCAATTTTCATTTAACAAGAAGAAAACCAAATATTTTAGCAACATCAACCAATGCAACAGCCACTGCCCATCCATTCTGATTTTCCTACACTATACATATAGCTTTCCATCTTGTTTCCGCGTGTCCATCCCAATATAGAACAAACTGACGATGTTGCATATATATGTTGATGAATTCGAACAAACACATATCGATGCTGTATTTCGTATTAAATCTAGACAAACTTCAGAAACACATCAACAAAATCGTAGAATTAAAATCATGAGAAAGAAAAGAAGTATTACACTGATTATGAAATTCGAGCATGTCAATCGTGTCAATAAATAGTTTCCACTCATTCATTGCAACTTCCAAAAGTTTAACAACTAAAATTAAACTATACTGCCGTTTTAGTTCTTCAGAAGCTCATGGTCCATGGATACAATATCCATTTTATAATTTTATTTATTGTGTGTCCCCGCTATAAATAATTTCTGGATCCGTCCCTGTTTGTATGGTATAGAATCCTCAATCTTCAAGAACAGCAGTTTATGACTATATAATCTTTTTTTTTTTGTTTTAAAACTTTTAATAAACTTTACAAATTATATCATCTGCCCAGTTTTTTATTTCCTTATTTCTATCAGCTTAATTTGTCGATATTTATAAACATGCAATTCAAGGATATACTACTTTTCTCAGAATACCATTGAACCTCTCACTGGACAAACACAAAGCTTACGAACAACCGTCAGGCAGGTTAATATGTTACAGTAGCAATAATTCATGCATTTGTTGATTTTATAGTGATCGATTGTCGTAATATATATCTTCTGACATGATCGGCTTCGAAGGCATATATGAAAGAGGCAAAATTGTTTTTTTAGTCCTCTAAGTGGAGCCACTCGGAGATTTAGTCCTTTTTTTTTCGACTTTGAGTTTAGTCCTTTAAATGGACAAAATTCGGACTTTTAGTCTTGTTACCTGCTATAACAGGTAAATGTTACCTGCTAGTGGATTTTCATTAATTCAAACTTTAAATAAATTTTAAAAAATAATAGAATATTATCCATGATAAAAAAAAATGAGTTTTAATTTTATACTTTTAATTTTTATTTGAATTGTGAATTTAATAAATTATTTCCTTCAAATATTTTACTAAAAAAATCTTTTACTAAAACTATAAATAAAATAAAAATAGTTTGCAATATTAATAATTTCATATTTTATATATAGAAATTATTTTCAAAAGAAGAAAAGTACTATTAAAATATTTTATATTTCTAAGTAAAAGTATACTTAAATTACCAATATATAAATATTAACAAATTATACATTTTCTCAAAAAGTATAAATGGTTATTCAAACTTTAAAAATATTAAAATAAATATTATTTCAATTTCTATTTATTTATACTTTTATTTTATTTTTTTATCAAACATTATATATTATTAGTACTAATAATTCCCAAGTACTAATAATTAGTTATTATAATTACCAAGTACAAATAATTCTTTTCAAGTATACTGTATATATATGTATGTTATGCATACGTATGTAACATGTATATATTAATGTATATGCGTATTAGCGTATATATATATAATGTTTGATTAAAAATAAAATAAAAATATAAATAGATAGAAATTAAAATAATATTATTTTAATATTTTTAAAGTTTGAATAACCATTTATTCTCTTTGAAAAGATGGATAATTTGTTAATATTTATATATTTATAATTTAAGTATACTTTTAGCTAGAAATATAAAATATTTTAATAGTATTTTTTTATTTTTAAAAATAATTTCTATATTTATAAATTATGAAATTATTCAATATTATAAACTATTTTATTTTATTTATAGTTGAATTTAAAATATAAACTGTATAAATAGCTAATAACAAGGATCAGCGAAGTGAAAATTGAAATGAATATCAAAATTAATACCTGGTAAATGCTCAGATTTCTTCTAGTGCAGGTTCCAGTTGTGATATATTATTTAGGAGACGAAGCTGGAGGTCATTTCCAAAGTTCTCTACTTCTTCTTGTATACGTTTTGCAGATTCCATAATGAGCGAGTCACAGGAATCCAGCTCAATCAGTTGAAGCGTTTGTATTTATCCAATACCATACGGAATCTCCCTTAGCGTATTGCAACCACGAAGAAATAGGCGCTCAAGGATCGGGAAATGGGAACTCTCTGTTATCCAGTCACGGGGATCTGTTCTGTCAATTACAAGCACTTTTAGTTGACAGAATTCCCCTTCAGTTATTTCCCACTCTAATCCACGACAAGCATTTCTTCTCAGTTTGAGCACTTCAAGATTAGGCAATGACCCGACAAGGGCCATATCTTTCCATGGAAGTCCACAACCACTTAAGGTCAACTTTTTCAGTGTAATAGGGAAAGCAAGGTTATGGGACAAATTACTCTGCGAGTAGTCATGGGGTCCTACATTGAAATTCAACTTTTCGAGCTTTCGAAGATGGACAAGATTGTTTAGGCAATACTCTGACCATCCTGTTACGTCAATGTTCTCGATCGAATAAATGATTCCCAACTTCTTTAGGTTTGGCACCATTTCCAACATCCTTTGGGAGCATGTAAAGCTTTCTACACGCGAAAGTGTGTGTAGGTTTTCCAAAATCTGATCACAAGCTCCTTCAGAAGGATCAGGTAAGCGACCGTCGAACAAAATAAGATGCCTTAATTGTCGCATTTTCCAAATATCAAACGGCAGACGTATTGATCCTCCAGAAAACTCCAGCCTAATGATTAAGGTCTGAAGATTCTGAAGCTTGGACAAAGATACAGAGTACAAAGACATTTTTAAATGCTTTACACTTGGAAAGGTTAAAGCAAGGTACCTTAAGTGAAATAATTCGATTATATGAAAAGGGTATAATTCCAATATTGCACTCATTGCATCCAGTATCCTGAGAAGTCTACAACGTTTCCAAAAATCAAAGGCCCTATGATGGAAATGAAGAATAGTACGCATGGATGAGCCCTCAACGTGTATAAAGTCATCCCAAATACGTGAACAAATACTTAAGCGGCGTGAATTCCCAATAACTTCGCAAGAACTACGCGAAAACTCATTTGTGACATGAAGAAACTTCTCGTCCCGAGCTATTCTTACACAAAGATCTCTCAAGAGATCATGCATCTTGACAGCTTTTATTTTGCCATTAGACCTTTTGTGGGTGACCAAAACGAGACTTCTCTTGTCCAAATCTTCCAAATACTCCTCTGCCACCTCTTCCGAGTGTTTAGTTCCATTTGCCTTTAGAAAACCCTCCGCTGCCCATAATTTGATGAGTTTTGAGGCATTGATGACAGAATCTTCTGGAAAACCTCCCAAATACAGAAAACAAGGTCTCAAATGATGAGGCAAGTGTGTATAGCTCAAAGATAATATCTTTGAAAATTGCTCACCGCTTGTGTTTACAGCTTCATTTACATTTCTCGCAATATTTTCCCAAGATTCTTGCACGTGATTCACCTTGGACAGAACTCCAGCAATGACGACAATTGCCAACGGAAGCCCTCGACAGTTTTCTGCAATGAGCTTTCCGATTTTCTCCAGTTCAGGTGGGCAATTTTCTCCCCCAAACACCTTCTCTTTGAGTAAACTCCAACTCCGATCAACATCCATCAAATGCATCAAATAAGGATGGCTCAAAGAGTCAACATATGAAGCCACATCTAACTCCCTCGTAGTTATTATGATTCGACTCCCATTACAGTCATCAGGAAATATCTTCCTTACTTTATCCCATACTTCTTTATTCCACATATCATCCATCACTATAAGATATCTCCTCCCTTTTAAGTATTTATACACCACATCTTCATCCAAAAATCCTCTGTTCCTACTGTATACTTCCTTATTATTAGATGCATCAATAGAATGCAGGAGGCCTAAAAGAATTTTACGTACTTGGTAATTTTGAGATATTGTCACCCAAGCACGAACATCGAAATGATGCAAAGTTAAAGGGTCATCATAAGCATACCTAGCTAGAGTTGTCTTCCCAATACCACCCATCCCGACGATCGGGATGATTTGGAGTGCAGATGACTCTCCACAGAGCTGAGACTTTATTTCCAATAAGTCTTTATCCAATCCCACCACAGATTCTTTGTCGTTAGTCGCAATTCTTGATGAAAAAGAACTCGAGAAATTATGAGTTGACATCAGATCTTTGCTTTTATTGCAGCTTTTGATCTGCATCACTTCTTTCATAATTGAATCAATTTCTTCTATCACCTTTTGTAATTTTTCGTACAACCTTCGCCAGTTATGATGTCCAATTTCATGGCCTGCGATAGGCGAATTCAAAACCTTACTAATTTCATCCAAAATATGGTACTCGGTGATATCTTCTGCTTCGTTGGCTGCAATTGTGATTCGTGCTTCTAAGTTACCTGCCTCTCCTGGAAAATCCTCGAGAAAAGTTGATAACAAAATAACATTTTCATGAAGAGATTTAACTTGTTGCTGTTCATGAAGAACAATGGCATGTTGATCATGATCTAGAATCTGGTCTAGTACTTGTGCAAGTGAAACAAGGGCAGCATAACAAGCCATCTGAATTATACAGAAATAAGTAAAATTCCCCAAATGCAAAAATGAGAAAGAAATGAAGAGAATTCAAAGAGAAAGACTTTTGTCAACAATACTTTCAAGTTTGAACATATTAGCTCACTCACATGCGACAGGCTGACAGAAGAAGAAGAAAATTCTCAATACAAATAAGGGATAATTACAAAAACATCCCTGAGGTTTGGGTTAATTAAAATAAAAACCAGAAGTGTTTCATAATTACAAAAAACTTCCTTAGATTTGATCACGTCTTAAATTTAAGCGGATAACTGTAATATTTTTGTGAATATCATATCAAACCTCAAGGAATTTTTTCAACCTTTTGAATTTTTTTCTGTAATTACCCCAAACCTCAGGGCATTTTTTGTAATTATCCCTACAAATAAAGAACAAAAAGAATACACATGTACACTCATGTAACTCATCATTGGTTGGAGTAATATATGTATGTATATGTAATTTGGGTAAGTAGATGCTACCCAAGTGGGTAGTGCCCAACTAACTACAGTAGGATTGTGACATGTGTTCCATTTTAATTTTCTGTTTTTGAAAAAATATACATGCATATGTCATAGTGGGACACTTGGTAAAATCACATGGGGGTTGGGTACAACTCACTTGGGTAGCATCAAACACCCCCTGTAATTTTATGTAGACTCATTAATTTTTTCCAACTAAATTACAAAGTCTTTACATAAATACACATTTTTCTAGTCAATTTTGGTTAAATACCACCTACTCTCAGTTGTATACTTACAGATATGTATTTACGCAATAAGTAATAACCTAGAATCTGAAATGAAGAAGATTACTAATTGGACAGCTTATAAAGCAACAATAATTATTGGGAAAAGTAAAGATTGTTTATATGCTCCAAGTCCAAGTCAAGTAGTCAACTACCCTTATTTTCCTCAATTTCCATTTTCTTAGTTTGTTGAGTCCTTTTTTTATCTGTTTTCCTCTGCTACTGTGAAAAATCAACTCTTGCCTCTCTTAAATAGACTAAATAAAACATATCAGAAATTGGAATCGTAAAAGAAAAAGCTTACAGTCACTGATATGCCGAAGCCGCCGCCGGCGCACGGCGGAAGTGAAGCGCGAAGACAGGCTGGGGTCGCGACTTGGGAGGACTTGAATCTAGATAGTCATAGATGTGAATAGGCAAAATTGTCTTCTTTTTTTTTTAATCTAAATGGATCACACAATATATTTAGTCCTATTATTTATTTCAATTTTGACATTTTTCATCTTTTTGGTCCTACAACTTATTACAATATGTAAAAAATAACATGTTGGGCTAATGTAAAATTTTAAAAAAGAATATTAGGATGTGATTGATTGTATTTTCATTCCGTTTACTTTTATTTTATGAGAGAATAGTGCTGATTTTTTTAAAAAGTTGAAGTTGGATGTGTAAAAAAAATGTAACGATTGTAATGATGTGATGGAAAATCATTTTAAAAAGTTGATTGTTTCTGAAATTTTTATGGAAACAATAGTGTAAAATATAATGTAAGAAAATGGAATAAAAAAAATTAAATCGTAAATAGGCAATATGGATCTCAATTTATACTTTTTGTTATCAAGATTAAGAGAAAAATAATAAAAATAGTGATAAATTAAAGAAATTTATCTGAATTCTTTATATGCATAGTGGAGTGAGAAATAAATAGTATATTATAATCGGGTATTGGGAAGTGTCAAGGAGAAAGATAAAAATGAGTTATTTTTTATAGAGAAATGTGATTTGTTTTTGAAATCTTTCAGTTTTTTTACAAACAATCACATATCCTACAAAATTTTCAAAATGAAAATTTTGGAAAATTTTTCACAACCAATCATAAACCTTATTTTTGCTTTCTTTTTAGCCGACTAGGCATCATATGTGGTATTACATGAAAATGAAGGAAATAGAAGTTCTTAAAAGCCATATTTAAATATGAAAAAGTATTTAATGTATAAATAAAAATAAATTATTTATAATTTGAATAATTTCATAATGTCTAAAAACTATTCATTTACAATAGTTGAAAAAATAATGTTAAAATTTATATTTAAAAATAAATGTAACTTAATTTAGTTTCGAAATAATAAATTATTTATAAATTTTTCATAGACATGTGAATTTGTCGGTGAGGAGACGCGTGAGGTGCTACCAGATCAGGAATGGAGTTGGATTGCACCTCTCCCATGATTGGTTTTGATGATTGCCCTTTGTGTCAGTACCTTATCAATAGACTTTCTTATGTGCTTTTGTAATAAAGATTTGTAAAGCACATGGGTCTTGTATGGTTATGTTTCCATTATCCATTTCTAGTTTTTAGTGTTGGAAAATGAATTTTGAGAATTTATTGGTTTTCGCGTGAAAACTGGAATTATGTTTAGATGAATGAATGAGAATGGGTTTTATATAGGTTTGGAAATGAGATTGTATTTGGTTGAGTAGTTTTGAAGTAGTATGTTTATGTATGTAATAAATTGAAATTTTGGTAGTGGTTGAATATTTTAATTGAATATATAATATTATATTTGTAAGATTATGTTAGATCAATGTTTTTATTTTGATTTTGATGACTTCAGATAAATGAGTTTTATACCAAAACAATGTCCACAAATGTTGTCCAAATACTTCAAAATATTTTCAATGTTTTTTACTAAGTTTTGGAAGTACTTATTGAACTTATTTAAATTTTTTCTGACAAAAATTGGACAACTTCTCTGTGGAAAGGTCTACCAATTGCCCTATAGGGAGACCCGTACCTGAAAGTTCACAAAATAGAGAACAAAGTGAATGCTAGAATTGGGGAAGCAATCGGTCGCCCTATAGTGCCTAAAGAAAATTATTTTTTTTGCTTTCTTCTCTATTTCAACAGCAAACAGTCACTATCCTAGAGCAACTGGTCACCCTATACAGCATCTTGTATCAAAAATACTTTTCAACGGCTATAAAATTCGAATTCTCAACACAGCGACCGGTCGCCATATTGATTTGACAGCAGAAACTATCCGTTGAGCAGACACTTCTCATGATTAATTTTAAGGTTTTATCTTTTTTTAACCATTTCTTAGAGTTGTTTAATCTTTTTCTTTTGCAGAAAATACTCTATTAGGAGGATCTTATATTGGGGATTACATCTTGGGGCTCTCTTATAAATACATGAAGGATTTAAGGATCAAAATATAACACAAGCATACAACACAACAAGAAAAATCTCAGCAAATTCTATTGTCATTCACTTTCAATATTCGTGTTGTATTAGCCTAAGCTTATCACTTTCACATCTTGATTATTATGCTTCTTTCTTGATTACACTTGCACTTACAAAATTGTAAACTTTATTTGAGTTGTAATCTTGATTGTTCAAATCATCCAAAACAAGACATACTTGTTAAGTGTTCTTTAGTGAGAACACACTTGGTTGATTCTCTAGATGTTAAAGAGTTTGATGCTCTCCATTATTATAAGAAGAGTTTGGTGTTCTTCATAGGTGTTGTTGTAAGAAGAGTGTGGTGCTCTTCAAGGTGAAGGTTGTAATAGTTTGACATTTTTAATAAACTTTTTCTTTTCCGAAATCCATTCGGACATACCAGGTGGTAGAGTACGTTGGCCCTAGGTGAGTTGAAGCTCTATAAATTATTTTGTGTTGTTTCATTTTATGTACTTCTATTTCTTCACCAACTTCACATTCGAAAAAAAGGGCGTAAATCGAAAAATTGGGAAAATCTATTCACCCGTTCTAGATTTTTGTAGCTAGTGAACTAACAAATTATAGGTGGTGAGTCTCATTAGATAAATATAATTAAAAAATAATAATATTTTAAGTAGATATAATTGGTAATGGTAAATCAAAAATAAAAATAGAAAACGACATTGAAGAAAAGTAAAAATCAAATAAAAACTGAAGAACAATGCACCAAAATGGAAAACATCAATCTTTCATTCAATATATATCCATACAAATCTAGTGTCGATTTGTCGTATATACAGATGTTGGAGAGTAAAGTGGAGTAAAAGGTTGCACTATTATATTGGTTATCAAGGAATATATTCCAAAGGTACAAATGGTTGGGCACAAAATGAGAGATAATGTTCTATGAATGAATTAAACAAAGGGTGGCTCTATTCACATCCCCAAAATGAGAGATAATACTCTATGAATGAATTAAACAAAATGAGAGATAATGCGTTATTCACACCCCCAAAATTGATCAACACACCCACTGTTAGAATTTGGTTGCGTAAATTGGGTGTTGACCCGATTTTGACCAAATATTTAAGTGGTTTCCATTAGTGAAAAATAAAATTAAATTATTTGTAAAAATTCTACTAAGAGAGTAGATGAAAATAGCATTTGAAATTTTCTCAAAACCAA
The DNA here is from genome assembly GCA_016081115.2 of Rehmannia glutinosa. Lineage (NCBI taxonomy): Eukaryota > Viridiplantae > Streptophyta > Magnoliopsida > Lamiales > Orobanchaceae > Rehmannia > Rehmannia glutinosa. The sequence continues at coordinate 80,710,929 of CM071930.1, read as the reverse complement.
TTCCAGGTGAATGAGAAATTAATGCTAGAAGTTAGCCACTTAAAACTAAAAAATGGTATAGAAAATGGAAAATGTGAGGAAGGAGAAATGCTCCATCCCATATAGAGTAGATAGCCAAAGTTTGCTCACTTAATAAATCCAAGTTGAACATGTGGGTTTGGGCTCTTGGGGCACCAAAGTTTTTAAAGGGGTGATGACCTACATGCTTGTGAGTTTGGTTCAAAACACGCGCGAGCGCGCCGGCCTGTCGGGGCCCGGGTCCAGGCCGTGGGCTTGGGCTTCAAGGCCCTTATATCTTTTTAAATAATTCATTATCCAATTATGGGAGTGTGTGGATCGCACCGTGCATGCCACGCACCAGAGACAGTGAGCTTAATTGTTCGCGCGCGCACGTCTGCGCGGACGCGCACGTTGCACCTGTTCGAGCAACCAAGTGAATTTTTTGGCTATAGACATATCTTTTCGAGCCAAAAGACATGTCCTTTCCAGATAAAGTCGTTGTATCTTAGGGACAAGCATCGGAACCGTAAGTACTTCGAATACAAGGCATTTTCGTCTTGCGGAGACTTCCACGCAATTTGCTATATTCATTAATGAATAGTTGTTTTATTCCCATTTGATTTGTTTCTTTGTTGGGAGTGTGAATACATGCATCGGCTAGCCTTAAATATCCTAAACACTTAGTCTTTTTCTGAAAACAGTAAACCACCCTACCAACACCACCTTCCTATAATTTCAATAATGCCATTAATTTAAAAGATTATGATACCCTTACTTACGTAAATAAGTTCTAATACACGTCATCTTCCTCACACTCACCCACATTCTCATAAAAAGCTGAAACTTTTTTTTTTTGTAAATCCTAGATTTTCAAATACTCACATTGTTTCAAGTATGGACAACAAAAAATTAACTCTAGAATTCAAACCAAATTCAATTACCCAATAAAAACTGTGTAATCGAAAAGATAATGCATCTTCTTTCGTTGCCGGAAAAATGAAGATTGCTGGAACTTTTTCCGACACCGCCACCGTCCCTTGGTGTATTTGGGTGGGAAAATAGTGCATGGATAAAATGGGAAATTAGGAGGTGTGTATTTAGTAACTATGTTATATTTTAAAAAGTAGGTGGGGTATATTTAGAAATTGAGTGTATTTATCATTTTTAGGGGGTGAATAGTGTCACCCTTAAACAAAAGTATCTTTGCTCTTTGTGGTCTAATCGTACGTGGGCTGGTGCATTGGAATACTTGAGCTCTTCTATTACACCCCCAATTCGAATGAGGGTAGGATCATAAATTATACATAATTTGATCTTTAGCCGACTGAAAAAATGATGTGAGAGTGCTTGTAAGTCCAAGCGGCTACGATAATCTAGAGGGGGGGTGAATAGATTATCTCCATCTTTTCGATTTCGCCCTCTTTTTCGAACCGAATGCTCAAAGACAATAATAAAGGTACGGAATGTAAACAACACACGTCGATTTATAGAGGTTCAACCCACCTAGGGCCTAATCCTCTACCACCCCAAAGATCTCGGGATGGATTTCAAAAGAAAAAGATTTTATTAATTTACCACAAATTAATACAACACCAACTTACAACAACACCTTGAAGAGCACCACACTCTTCTTCAACACCACCTTTGAGATTACCACAATCTCTTCTTGAAGATTACCACAATCTCCAACGGCACTTTGTGAAGATTACCACAATCTTCAACCTTTAAGAATACCAAATTCTTCAACACCTCAACAAGAAGATTACCACAATCTTCTCACACCTAACACCTAGATCACCCAAGTGTGTTCTTACCACAAGAACACTCACAAGGATATCTTGTGTTGAATGATTACCCAAATTCAAGATTACAACTCGATAATTGATAATACAATAGAGTGCAAGTGTACTCAAGAAAAGCCTAGACCTCAAGGTTGTGAAAGTGAATAGCTAGGCAAATTACAACAAGAAATAAGACAATGTAAGAACAAGTGTATTCTTGAGTGTATCTTGTTGTGTTGTAGTTTTCTCTCTTGTTGTTGTGCTTCAAATCTTCCTCTATTTATAGGAGATGATTGATACTTGATAGGCTCCTCTTGGAATCTGATTTATACAAAAAATTGCAATTAAAATCAAGATTATAGCTGTTAGAAATCAATTCCACAATTTAAGGAAAAGCTGTCTGCTGCACAACGGTTAGAATTTTGCTGTCAAACTTAAGGGCGACCAGTCGCGTAGAAATAAGATTTGAAAAGAACGCAGCAAAATTACAACGGAGAGATCGGTCCAGGGGGTGGTCGGCCGTGCTTCAAAGTGCGGCCGGCCGCCCCTACGTGGACCGGTCCCTGACTGTTTTTGAGGTTTCGCGAGTTCTATTTCTGAAATGTGTTCCCAGGTACCGGTCGCCTCTTTGGTCGACCGGTCGACCTCCTAAATGAAGTGTTGTCCGGTTTTTGTCGAAAATAAACCTCAAGAAATACTCCAAAAAATTCGTAAAAACATTTTAAACCGATTGGGAGTATTTAGGACGACATTAGAAATATAGTTTTGATGAAATAACACATTAATACAAAAAGTGTTGTCCGATATAAATTCCAATAAATACTCCAAAAAATTCGTAAAAACATTTTAGACCAATCGGGAGTATTAGGACAACATTTAGAAACATAGTTTCAATGAAAGAAACCATTGACATAAAATCATTAAAAGTGTTTGTCCAATATTCTCGAAAATAAACTTGAGGAAATACTCCGGAAAATATTAAAACCATTTTAAATCATTTAGGAGTATTTGGACAACCTTTAAAATCATTGTTTTGGTATAAAAACAAAATCATCAAAATCATGATAAAACCATTTATCAAACAATCTCCCCCTTTTTGATGATTACAAACCAAAACAATTTTAACGAGGTCGATTTTGAAAACAAAACATTTTTACCGGTAAAAAAGAACTTTCCGTTGTGAGCGACAACATTCCACACAATATAATCACAAGGATGGGAGTAGAGATATTAAACATATATAGCAAAAGCTCCCCCTATCAATATGCACAACAAGAGTAATGTAAAAGCAATCATCCACAAACTAAAAGCTTAGCTTTTACATATTGGTTCTAAGTACAAGATCTTGCAAGCTCCCCCTATCTACAAAACATCATTAGACAAGTGTATAAGTCCATCATACAACAATTGGACTAAGTATAATGCACAACTTATGACTTTAGGAAGCCATAGCTTATAGCTTCTTTTGTTTAGCTTAACTTAGCTTTTATGAGCTAATGAGCTTATAACCTGTTTCTCCCCCTTTGGAATCATCAAAAAGAATGTTAGCACGATAAAAATATCATATAATCATATCAAAGTGCGCAACTAAACCGATGTATCGAGCTATTTGAACAATGAAGCTTATAGGCCAAATGGGAGGGAAAAGTCAATCATACGACTTGTAGAAGCTTATGAATAATCATTTGATTTGCAAAGACATGATCTCTATAAATATATGAGACTTTTGAAATCAAGAGAATCATGTAGGTGATGAATTTTTCATTGAAACGTTTTATCGAACACTTGGCGGGCGTCAAGTTTAGAAAGTGATATATATATATAGCCCTTGTAAATGTAATCAAGCCAAGTTTTTCATCACCAAATACAATTTAACAAATATCATTCATCAACAATCAATAATCTCATCACAAAAATATATGAATTTCATCAAGAAAAATACATATAAGCCACAAACTCAAGGGTTCAACCCAATTGAGCTAAAGAGAGTGAAATTCTTACCATTCAATCGGTAAAGATGAGCATCAATGATGATAACCGAGCTAGGTAGTCCCCAAAATATATAATTCATGCATCAAAACTCATTTGAAATGAATTGTGTGTGAAATTTGCAAAGGGGACGAAAAATGAATCAAAAAGCCAAAAATGCTAAGTCTGGAAAACAGAACCATTTTTAATCAAAAAATCCCTTAGGGCGACCGGTCATGGGCAGGGCAAGGCGACCGGCCGGCCTTGCTGGCCAGCCCATCAGCCTTGTTTGAGTTCGTCTCAAAATTCAAGTTTGATCCAAAAATCCGATTTTTCTCCCCTAGGTTTTAAAAACGTGCAAAATGCAAACGTAGACCTCATTCAATATACATTATGTCATGATCAAGCTCGAAATGAGGTAAAATACTCGGCGGTGGGCGATTAAAAAGTCCGCGAGTTATCCTTGAGACTGAATTAAACACATCTCAAGTTTTTGCTAAAAACTCAATCCCTTTTTAAAAAAAAACATCGAATCTCAATATATTTAGTTCGATGATGACGAACTATATTTTGAATAATTTTCACCGGACTTGTTATCCCAAAAAAAATAAGAACGTTTTAAAAGCTTTGGATGAACAAGTCATTAGAAGAAGTGCCTTATAAATATTTGAAAATTTCTTTTAACGGCACTTTAATGAGATTCGTTGGGATAATTTTTGAAGTCGAGCATATAGACATAAGGCATATGGAATGTTGAGTCTATAGAAATAATACAAGAAAACATACCTCGAATTTGTTTGTCAACCGACATGCCTTTCTCAACCTTTGTCAATCTCTTCACTGGTAGCCATAGAGGTTGAGATGATTCTTCCTTCTTCAATGCCTAACTCATTCAAGAGTTCTTTTGAAATGTAACCATTTACTTGAGATTGAATGATTTGAAGTCCAAGCAAGAAATTGAGCTCCCCCATCATGCTCATTTCAAGTACACCTTGCATCAACTTGGAAAAATATCTTGCACAAATATTCATTAGTAGTACCAAAAATATTCTCATAAATATGCACAAGTAAACAATCTTGCCTTTTTTCAAAAACAAAGAGAGTAGTATCAACTTTACCTCTTGTAAAATCATTTAGCAAAAGTAGCTAAGTCTATCAACCGTACAAGGCCTTTTAAAAAAAACATTTGGCCTAGAAAAAATTTTAAGCCCCGGAGGTTGTTTTACATAGACTTCTTCTAGAATAAAATCATTGAGAAAATTGGATTAAACATCCATTTTGTAAAGCTTGAAATTTTCTTAAAACAAGAATGGGCAAGTAAAATGCAAATAGTTACTAAATGTGCTATGAGTGCAAATGTTACATCAAAATCAATTACCTTCTTCTCGAAAATACCTTCGAGCTACTAACCTTGCCTTAGTTCGACCAATGTTGCCTTGGTTATCGAGTTTGTTCCGGAATACCCTTTTTGTCTACTTCATTACTATCATCATAGGGCATCCAATCTGTCTAAAGTGTTCACAATAGAACATATACATCCAAATATTTTGAGGTAACCAATATTTGGAGTACTTCATTCTCATCTACACAACTTAACAAACTCATTAACGGCATCGCTTATATAATCAAGAATAAAAATAGCCCAAGTGTAAAAACATGTCTCAATCATCAATCACAAAATATCTTGCAAAAGAGCATAGTAGTAAGAGACACTATATATATAGACCATGAACCAAGAAACACATACTATGCATTTAGAAGATCATCAAGAGTCTAATAAATCATGCAAGTTCAAATAAGCTTAAGAAAGCTACAAAAGGTCTCTTTTGAAATTTGAAAATCCGATAGCATATAATTGAGACCTCATTTAAAAGAAGTATTTGAACAAAAGTTGACAAAGCGAATATGTGCAATCAAATATCGAATAGTGCCTTTCGAAAAATCTAAAAATCCTCTTAATGGAACTTGTATGAAATACTATAAAAAACAAGCACATAGGCATATGGCAATACATATATCGAGTCTATAAGAGTAAGAGTAACACAAGTAGACGTACCTCGATAATTTATGCCTTTCTTGACAAAATGGCCATTTGTGAAAATATGTAAATCCTACACAATTCTTAAAACAAATCTAGCACAAATCATAATGATAAAAGTGTAGGCTAAGAGATATCACAAGTAAGCTTATGCCATAAAAATCCATAAGAGATGATAATACATTTTAGTCTACAAAAATGCACAAGAGTTTTAAAAACATCATATAAGGTCTTCTTTTTCAAAAAATTTTTAAAAATACAAATAAGTTTTGAAGACCTTAATTTAAAATTTAAATACATGAAAACTCATTTTGCAATTAAGACACAAATAAAAACATGCATAGAAATAAGCTAAAATGCATATTTAAATGGGGAGATACGGATTACCAATTACGCCATTTCCATGGGTTGTGTCGTTCCCATTGTTGATGATATCTTCCCTTTGAGAAGTCACTTTGTTGATGATGGCTCCTTTGATTACTCCATTTCCAATATTTTTGTCCTTCCCATTGTTGATAGTCTCTTCTTCTTTGAAAATCATCTTGTTGATGATGTATTTGCCATTTCCATGGATTGTGTTCTTCCCATTTTTGATTATATCTTTTTCTTGGAAATTGGCTTTGAAAATGTTTTCTCCTTTGATCAAATGAAATGGCCATTTGATGTCTTCTTTGCGGTATATCTCTTCTCCGATCATTATTTCGCCGGGTACCTAATACAACATTATTTTGTGGTACCCTCAAGTGCTTGGGTCCTTTAGGATTAGCTTTGAGACTTTTAGGTCTCCAAAAATGATTAGAGCTATTTCTAGTCCGACAAGTATTAGCCGTATGACCCTTTTTACCGCAATAAAAACAAGTAATAATTTTAGGAACATAATGACCAATATGCATAGTGACTTGATCCTTTTTCATATGATTAACAACATTAGGCTTATGATCAAGTCCTTTATCACAATTATGAATATCAACAATATTGGACATTTTATTGGTACTCAAGTTTGATTTTGATAAATCATTTTTCATGCAATTCATATTCTCAACAAGAGTACTATTTTGTTTTTCAAGGTTTCTAACCTTGTCAAGTGTGGTGGTGTGAGCACATGATAGTGACTCATAGGAAGTAAATAAACTATCCTTATCATTTTTCAAAACAATGAATTCCTTTTTCAAATTTTTGTATTTAACAAATAAGTCTTGGAATTCATTTTGAAGATCATCAAAATTATTTTGCAAATCACTATAATCATTTTGAATAACAATATCATAGGAAGTAGAGGGTTTAAGACATACCACGTTTTCTTCTTCGATGCCCATAAAACAATATTCAACTTCTTCATAGTTGGAAGTTGTAGGAGGCTTGTTCCTTAGATTTGAACTTGTATCCCTTTGAGAAGTAGATGCTTTTGTTTGACTCCTTTCATTTGCAAATACTCCATAGATGGCTTCTAATTTTTGCCATACTTCATGTGCCAATCGAATTCCTACAATATGTTCATATTCCAAATTAGTAAGTGAACAATACAAAATATTGAGAGCTTTACCGTTTAAGGAGATGGTTTTCTTCTCTTCATCATTGAGCTCTTTGATGCCTTTGGAGGTGTGTGGTGTGTCTATCATCGAAATGGATTCTCCATTTATGACGGTGTTCCAAATATCAAACCCGCAACCTTGTAAATAACATTCCATTCTTTCTTTCCAAAATATAAAATTTTTGGAGTCAAATAGTGGTGGCTTGGTGGTGGAGGTGCCGGATAGATGAGCTTCGTTCGTAGCCGACGATCGTTTCTCTTCACTCGCGATGTGAAATGAGCTTGCCAAAGAGTTTGGCTTTGATACCACTTGTAAATCCAAGCGGCTACGATAATCTAGAGGGGGGGTGAATAGATTATCTCCATCTTTTCGATTTCGCCCTCTTTTTCGAACCGAATGCTCAAAGACAATAATAAAGGTGCGGAATGTAAACAACACACGTCGATTTATAGAGGTTCAACCCACCTAGGGCATAATCCTCTACCACCCCAGTATATCGGGGATGGATTTCAAAAAGAAAAAAGATTTTATTAATTTACCACAAATTAATACAACACCAATTTACAACAACACCTTGAAGAGCACCACACTCTTCTTCAACACCACCTTTGAGATTACCACAATCTCTTCTTGAAGATTACCACAATCTCCAACGACACCTTGTGAAGATTACCACAATCTTCAACCTTGAAAAATACCAAATTCTTCAATACCTCAACAAGAAGATTACCACAATCTTCTCACACCTAACACCTAGATCACCCAAGTGTATTCTTACCACAAGAACACTTACAAGGATATCTTGTGTTGAATGATTACCCAAATTCAAGATTACAACTCGATAATTGATAATACAATAGAGTGCAAGTGTAATCAAGAAAAGCCTAGACCTCAAGGATGTGAAAGTGAATAGCTAGGCAAATTACAACAAGAAATAAGACAATGTAAGAACAAGTGTATTCTTGAGTGTATCTTGTTATGTTGTAGTTTTCTCTCTTGTTGTTGTGCTTCAAATCTTCCTCTATTTATAGGAGATGATTGATACTTGATAGGCTCCTCTTGGAATCTGATTTCTACAAAAAATTGCAATTAAAATCAAGATTATAGCTGTTAGAAATCAATTCCACAATTTAAGGAAAAGCTGTCTGCTGCACAACGGTTAGAATTTTGCTGTCAAACTTAAGGGCGACCGGTTGCGCAGAAATAAGATTTGAAAATAACGCAGCAAAATTACAACGGGGAGACCGGTCCAGGGGGTGGTCGACCGGTCGCCCAAGGGTGTGACCGGCCGCCCCCTACGTGGACTCGGTCACCCCGACTATTTTGAGGTTTCGCGAGTTCTTTTTCAAATGTGTTCCTGTGTAATGTCGCTCTTTGGTCGACCGGTCGACCTCCTAAATGAAGTGTTGTCCCATTTTTGTCAAAAATAAACCTCAAGAAATACTCCGAAAAATTCGTAAAAATATTTTAAACCGATCGGGAGTATTTAGGACAACATTAGAAATATAGTTTTGATGAAATAACACATTAATACAAAAAGTGTTGTCCGATATAAATTCCAATAAATACTCCGAAAAATTCGTAAAAACATTTTAGACCAATCGGGAGTATTAGGACAACATTTAGAAACATAGTTTCAATGAAAGAAACCATTGACATAAAATCATTAAAAGTGTTTGTCCAATATTCTCGAAAATAAACTTGAGGAAATACTCCGGAAAATATTAAAACCATTTTAAATCATTTAGGAGTATTTGGACAACCTTTAAAACCATTGTTTTGGTATAAAAACAAAATCATCAAAATCATGATAAAACCATTTATCAAACTGTGCTTTGTGAAGATATCAACTATTTGGTCTATTGAAGGAACATGTGTAGACTTGGACTTGTTTGTGAATGACCTTTCCTCTTATAAAATGAAGGTCTAATTCGAAATGCTTAGTTTAGAATGATGAATCGGATTTCCTTTCTATTATATATTTATATTCATATTTATCACACACACACAAACATATATATATATATATAAGGTAATAGAAATTTTTGGGCCCCAAAAATTTTGTTATGTTTCTAGTCCTGATTCAAAGGAGTTACTCGTCTTACACAAGGCATGATCATGTTATATGCCGAAGGCGCATGTTCCCACTGAGTTCCAGTTTCTCACACTGCCGTTTGAAGCCCTCAATATTAATTGTTTTATTATTGTGCCCCGAGGATAGAGCTATTGAAGGCAATTTCCTCCGAACCCGATGGAGGATCCAATACCCGACCCTAATGGAGGAGGGTATGAAGGGTATTCTTGTACCTGATTAAATAAATGGGTACATGAGTATGGGGATTTTCAGGTATGGGTATGGAGGTGGGTCTAGGTACATCCAATCCATACCCTACCTGAAACCTGATTAAATAATAATATATATAAATATATTTATTTATAATTTGTTACATATATTTTTCTTATTCATATATATTTATTTATTTATATTTTTAAAAAAATGGTTTGTTTACCCAAATCTCAACCAAAATCTACTAATCCACTAATACACTAACCCACGTGTTCTTATCCTTTCTAATATTTTGCTATTTTCTTATAATATTTAGTTCACTAATTCATATTTTTATTCCTTTTTTTTCTTATTGGTCTCTTAAGCATTTAGTAAATATTTATAGCTTCATTAAAATAACTCAAATTTCTCTTTAAAAAAAATAACACAAATTTGAAAAACTACAATTGTAAAATTACAAAATTAAAAATAACAGGGTATGGGCAGGGTATGGATACTCGATCCTCCGATGGGTATGGGGACTAGTATGAAAATTGAATATCCGATAGGTATTGGGATGGGGATTGGGAGAGGATGAGTGTGGATATAATAAATGGGGATGAGGATGGAGGATATAGAATCCCAACGGAATCTACCCATTGTCATCCCAATGTAGAGCTGTCAAAATGGACTGGTGGGGCGGGCCAGTCCGCGGGATGGAAAAGCCCGCCAGTTGCGGGGTTGGGCGGGCTGGAAATATAATGGCCCAACCCAACCCACCGCAGGCTAGGCGGGTCGGCCCACCCAAAAAACAAAAAAAAATAACTTTTTTGCATATTATTAATATTAATGAGTTACAAAATAATGGATGACAATTTCATATTTTAAAAAGTATTACATATACTATTATAAGAGATAAAAATATAAAATATCAATTATTCTATTTTTCTCTTCTACTTCTTCTTATTTCTTATTCTCATTTTTTTTTATTTCTGGCGAGTTAGCTCGCGGCCCATGGCGGGCTACCCCGTTCACCTGTTAGGATTTAGTCCAGCATCCTGCCTGCAGTGGGCTTTAAATGAGGTGCGAGGCGCGACCCGCGATTTGAACTCGTGAGCGCTGGATTGCATAGTTAAAGGAGAGCTTAAAGGATTTGATATGGACTATCTATACCAACAGATGCATCTTCTTTTCTGGTGCCCATTACATAGAAACTCCGAGATTAAGCGTGCTTGGCCTGGAGTAGACATGTGATGGGTGACCCCCCGGGAAGTTTTCCAAGGCGCGCATGTGTGAGGACAAAGCGCGCTAGAAAAGACTCGTGTTGGTTTGTGGGGACAGTTATCAATTCGAGTAGCGCTAGAGGTCCAACAACTGGTATCAGAGCAGGTCATGAATTCCCTTGGAAGCACGCCACAGTGGAGGTTCCCATGAGCAGTGGAACTGAGATGCGCGCGCAGGAGGAGAATCAGGTAGGTAGGTCGTCGGTGGTCGGAATCGAGGTAAACGGATCGAACCGGCAAGGTGTAGGTTCTTTGGGTGACCGAATCGAGAGGATGCGTGTGACGCGATGCTTGAACTGAAGAAGTTGGCGTTAGAACTGAGGAAGTTTGGCGGGCAACGGAGGTTGCCAAGCACTGGAGCTGAGATGCTGGCAGGTGCTGGGAGGGGGATTGTTGAGATTTGTGTTTGATAAATGGTTTTATCATGATTTTGATGATTTTGTTTTTATACCAAAACAATGTTTTTAAAGGTTGTCCAAATACTCCTAAATGATTTAAAATAGTTTTTAATATTTCCCGGAGTATTTCTTCAAGTTTATTTTCGACAAAATTGGACAACGCTTTTAATGATTTTATGTCAAAGTGTTTTTACATCAAAACAATGTCCCTGAATGTTGTCCTAATACTCCCGATCGGTTTAAAATGTTTTTACTATTTTTCGGAGTATTTCTTGGAGTTTATTTTCGATATAAAATTGGACAACACTTATGTTTCAGGCTCGACCGGTCGCCCTATAGGGCAACCCGTACTTGTGTTGAGTTTTGGAACATAAAAAGGGACAGAGAGAAAACAAGGGGTGTGGCCGACCCCGAGGTCGACCACGAGGTCAAGAAGACTCAAACGACCTCAAGAAAAGCCGTGTTTTCATTTTGCATTTTGCCTACCCCCAACCGGTCCAACATGAGGGCGACCGGTCGCACCCCCCTCCGACCGGTCCCCCTGTGTAAAAATCGCAGAAATTTCAATTTCAACTTATCTCTGCGTGACCGGTCGAACCCCTCTTTTGACAGCAAACTATCCGTTGAGTTTACAGACAACTTTTCCTTAATTTGAGGGGTTGATTTCTAACAGCTCTTTTCTTCAATTTTCTTGGTATTTTTTACAGAATTCATGTCCCCAAGAGGAGCCTATCATGTACAAGACATCTTCTATAAATAGAGGAAGAATTGAAGCAACACAATAAGAGAGAAAACTACAACACAACAAGATACACTCAAGAATATATTTGTTCTTCATAGTTATTATTCTTGTTGTAATTTTGCCTAGCTTATCACTTTCACATCCTTGAGGTCTAGGCTATTCTTGATTACACTTGCACTCAATTGTATAATTCATTATCGAGTTGTAATCTTGAATTTTTGGGTTATCATTCAACACAAGATATCCTTGTGAGTGTTCTTGTGGTAAGAACACACTTGGGTGATCTAGGTGTTAGGTGTAAGAAGATTGTGGTAATCTTCTTGTTGATGTGTTGAAGAATTTGGTATTCTTCAAGGTTGAAGATTGTGGTAATCTTCACAAGGTGCCGTTGAAAATTGTGGTAATCTTCAAGAGAGATTGTGGTAATCTCAAAAGTGGTGTTGAAGAAGAGTGTGGTGCTCTTCAAGGTGTTGTTGTTAGTTGGTGTAGTATTAATTTTGGTAATTAATAAAATCGTTTTTCTTTTTGAAATCCATCCCGGATATACTGGGGTGGTAGAGGATTAGGCCCTAGGTGGGTTGAACCTCTATAAATCGACGTGTGTTGTTTACATTCCGCACCTTTATTATTGTCTTTGAGCTTTCGGTTTGAAAAAGAGGGCGAAATCGAAAAGATGGAGATAATCTATTCACCCCCCCTCTAGATTATCGTAGCCGCTTGGACTTATAAGTGGTATCAGAGCCAAACTCTTTGGCAAGCTCGTTTCACATCGCAAGTGAAGAGGAACGATCGTCGGCTACGAACGAAGCTCATCTTACCGGCACCTCCACCACCAAGCCACCTCTATTTGATTCCAAAAATTATATATTTTGGAAAGAAAGAATGGAATGTTATTTACAAGGTTGCGGGTTCGATATTTGAAATATCGTCATAAATGGAGAATCCATTTCGATGAAAGACACACCACACACCTCCAAAGGCTTCAAAGAGCTCAATGATGAAGAGAAGAAAATCATCTCCTTAAACGGTAAAGCTCTCAATATTTTGTATTGTTCATTTACTAATTTGGAATATGAACATATTGTAGGAATTCGATCGGCACATGAAGTATGGCAAAATTAGAAGCCATTTATGGAGTATTTGCAAATGAAAGGAGTCAAACAAAAGCATCTACTTCTCAAAGGGATACAATGTCAAAAATAAGGAACAAGCCTCTTACAACTTCCAACTATGAGGAAGTTGAATATTGTCTTATGGGCATCGAAGAAGAAAACAAGGTATGTCTTAAACCCTCTACTTTCTATGATATTGTTATTCAAAATGATTATAGTGATTTACAAAATGACTTTGATGATCTTCAAAATGAATTCCAAAGTTTACTTGTTAAGTACAAAATCTTGAAAAAGGAATTCAATGTTTTGAAAAATGAAAAGGATAATTTATTTACTTCCTATGAATCACTATCATGTGCTCACACCACCACACTTGACAAGGTTAGAAACCTTGAAAAAGAAAATAGTACTCTTGTTGAGGATATTAATTGCATGAAAAAGGATTTATCTAAATCCAACTTGAGTACCGATGAAATTGTTGATTGTTGTGATAATTCGAAATTAGAACTTGATCATAAGTTTGATGCTGTCAATCATATGAAAAAGAATCAAGTCTCTAAGCATGTTGGTCATTATGCTCCTAGAATTATTACTTGTTTTTATTGCGGTAAAAAGGGTCATACGACTAATTCTTGTCGAGCTAGAAATAGCTCTAATTATTGTTGGAGACCTAAAAGTCTCAAGACTAATCCCAAAGGACCCAAACACATGAGGGTACCACAAAACAATGTCATATTAGGTACTCGGCGAAATAATGATCGAAGAAAATTTATACCGCCAAGAAGACATCAAATGACCATTTCATTTGATCAAAGAAGGAAAAAGTATTTTCAACAAAGCCAATTTCCAAGAAGAGGATATAATCAAAAATGAGAAGAACACAATCCTTGGAAATGGCAAAGACATCATCAACAAGATGATTTTCAAAGAAGAAGAGACTATCAACAATGGGAACGACACAACCCATGGAAATGACGTAATTGGTAACCCGTATCTCCCTATTTAATATGCATTATGCATGCTTTTATTTGTGCCTATATTGCAAATGAGTTTTCAAGTATTTATTTTTTAATTAAGGTCTTCAATATATATTTGTGCTTTTAAAATATTTTTGAAAAAGAAGACCTTATATGATGTTTTTAAAACTCTTGTGCATTTTTGTAAACTAAAGTGTGTTATCATCTCTTATGGATTTTTATGGCATGAGCTTACTTGTGATATCTCTTTACACTTTTATCATTTTGATTTGTGCTAGATTTGTTTTAAGAATTGTGTAGGATTTACATATTTTCACAAATGGCCATTTACGTCATTATTTGTCTATAAAGGCATTAATTATCGAGGTACGTTTACTTGTGTTATTTTTACTCTTATAGACTCGATATATGTATTGCCATGTCCCTATGTGCTTGTTTTTCATAGTATTTCATACAAGTGCCATTAAGAGGATTTTTAGAAAGACACTATTCGATATTTGATTGCACATATTTGCTTTGTCAACTCTTGTTCAAATACTTCTTTTAAATGAGGTCTCAACTATATGCTATCGGAGTTTCAAATTTCAAAAGAGACCATTTGTAGCTTTCTTAAGCTTATTTGAACTTGCATGATTTATTAGACTCTTGATGATCTTCTAAATGCATAGTATGTGTTTCTTGCTTCATGGTCTATATATATATAGTGTCTATTTCTACTATGCTCTTATGTAAGATATTTTTGTGATTGATGATTGAGGCATGTTTTTACACTTGGGCTATTTTTTCTTGCTTATATAAGCGATGCTGGTAATGAGTTTGTTAAGTTGTGTAGATGAGAAATGAAGTACTCCAAATATTAGTTACCTCAAAATATTTGGATGTAAATGTTCTATTATGAACACCTTAGATCAATTGGATGCCCTATGATGATAGTAATGAAGAAGACAAAAAGGGTATTCCGGAACAAACTCGATGATCAAGGCAATATTGGTCGAACTAAGGCGAGGTTAGTAGCTCGAAGGTATTTTCAAGAAGAAGGTAATTAATTTTGATGTAACATTTGCACTCATAGCACATTTAGTAGCTATTTGCATTTTACTTGCCCATTCTTGTTTTAAGAAAATTTCAAGCTTTACCAAATGGATGTTAAATCCAATTTTCTAAATGGTTTTATTCAAATAGAAGTCTATCGGAGTTTAAAATTTTAGGCCAAATGATTTTTATAAAAGTCCTTGTACGGTTGATACAAGTATCCCGTATATGGTTTGATAGACTTAGCTATTTTTCCAAAATGATTTTACAAAAGGTAAAGTTGATACTACACTTCTTGTTTTGAAAAAATGGCAAGGTTGTTTACTTGTGCAAATTTATGTTGCTACTAATAAATATTTGTGCAAGATATTTTTCCAAGTCAATGCAAGGTGAACCTAAGATGATCATGATGAGGGAAGCTCGAATTTGATCATTGGTATTCAAATTCAACAATGTCAAGAAGGTGGTTATATTCCACACTCAAAGTATAGAAAAGAAGAAATAAGGCATTGAAAAGGAAAGAACCATTTCAACCTATATGGCTACAAATGCGAAAATTGACAAAAGGTTGAAGTAGGCATGTTGATTGACAAACAAATTCGAGGTATGTTCATCTTCATTTATTACTCCTTAGACTCGACATTTTATATGCCATATGTCAATTTGCTCGACTTCAAAAACTATCCCAACGAATCTCATTAAAGTGCCGTTAAAAGAAATTTTCAAATATTTAGGCACTTTTTCTTATGACTTGTTGTATCCAAAGCTTTAAAACGTTCTTATTTTTTGGTATAACAAGTCCGGTATTTATTATACGGTTTTCCGTATTCAAAATATAGTTCGTCACAATCGAACTAAACATATTGAGATTCGATATTCTTTTAAAAAGGGATTGAGTTTTTAACAAAAACCTGAGATGTGTTTAATTCCGTCTCAAGGATAACTCGCGGACTCTTTTATCGTTAACCGCTGAGTATTTTACCTCATTTCGAGCTTGTTTATGACATAATGTATATTGAATGAGGTCTACGTCTGCATTTTGCACGTTTTTAAAACTTAGGGGCTTAAAATCGGATTTTTGGATCAAATTTGAATTTCAAAACAGAATCGAAAAAAATGGTCTGCCAGTAGCGGGGCCGACGGCCGCCCACTAGCTCGACCGACGCCATGCCTGGATCGTCGCCCTTGGAGATTTTTTGGTTAAAATTGTTTCGTTTCGGACTTTGGCATTTGGCCCTTTCAACTCTATTTTCGCCCCTTTGACATTTTCACACACAATTCACTTCAAATGTGTTTTGTTGCATAAATTATATATTTTGGGGATTGTCTAGCTCGATTATCATCATCATTGCTCATGTTTACCGATCGAATGGTAAGAATTTCACTCTCTTTAGCTCAATGGGTTGAACCTCGAGTTTGTGGCTTATATGTATTTTTCTTGATGCAATTCATATATTTTTGTGATGAGCTTATTGATTGTTGATGATTGACATTTGTTAAATTGCATTTGGTGATGAAAAATTTGGCTTGATTTCATTTACAAGGGCTATATATATCTTTCTCAATTTTTGACGCCCGCCAAGTGTTCGATAAAACGTTTCAATGAAAAAATTATCACCTACATGATTCTCTCGTTTTCAAATGACTTATATTTTTATAGAGATCATGTTTTGCAAATCTCATAAGTTTTCATAAGCTTCTACAAGTCGTATGATTCGACTTTTCCCTCCTATTTGGTTTATAAGCTTCAATGTCCAAATAGCTCGATACATCGGTTTACTTGCGCACTTTGATATGAATATATGATTATTTATCATGCTAACATTCTTTTTTATGATTCCAAAGGGGGAGAAACAGGTTATGAGCTCTTTAGCTCAAAGAAGCTAAGATAAGCTCAAACGAAAAAGAAGCTATAAGCTTTGGCTTTTAAAAGCTATATGTTGTGGGATCATATTTATGTCCACTTGATGTATTATGGTTATGTATGATTCTTGGTCCATTGGTTGTAGTATGGACTTATATACGTTTCTAATGACGTCTCTTTGACAGGGGGAGCTTTTAAGTTTTTAATACTTAAGCTCAATATCGAAAAACTAAGATTTTAGCTTATGTTTAAGTTGCTTCTATATTACTTTTGTTGTGCATGTTGATAGGGGGGCATTTGCTATATGTGTTTGAATATTTCTACTTCCATCCTTGCGTTTATATTGCGCGGAATGTTGTCGCTCTCAACGGATATTCAATTTTGACCGGAAAACTTGTTTTTGTTTTCAAAATCGCCTCTCAAAATTGTTTTGTTTTCAAAATCGGTCTTGTTGAATTGTTTTGGTTTGTAATCATCAAAAAGAGGGAGATTGTTTGATAAATGGTTTTATCATGATTTTGATGATTTTGTTTTTATACCAAAACAATGTTTTTAAAGGTTGTCCAAATACTCCTAAATGATTTAAAATGGTTTTTAATATTTTCCGGAGTATTTCTTCAAGTTTATTTTCAACAAAATTGGACAACGCTTTTAATGATTTTATGTCAAAGTGTTTTTACATCAAAACAATGTCCCTGAATGTTGTCCTAATACTCCCGATCGGTTTAAAATATTTTTACTATTTTTCGGAGTATTTCTTGGAGTTTATTTTCGATATAAAATTGGACAACACTTATGTTTCAGGCTCGACCGGTCGCCCTATAGGGCAACCCGTACCTGTGTTGAGTTTTGGAATAGAAAAAGAAACAGAGGGAAAACTAAGGGGGCGACCGGTCGACCCCGAGATCAACGGTGAGGGCGACCGGTCGACCCTACGGGCGACGGTGCTCAAGACACCTCAAGAAGTCGTGTTCTCTTTTTTGCATTTTGCCTTTACCCCAAGTAGGTCCAACATGAGGTCGACCGGCCGCACCCTCCGACCGGTCCCCTGTGTAAAATTGCAGAAATTTTAATTTCAACTTATCTCTCTGCTGAATGGCCGAACCCCTCTTTTGACAAAGAAACTATCCGTTGAGTTTGGACAACTTTTCCTTAATTTGAGGGGTTGATTTCTAACAGACTCTTTTCTTCAATTTTCTTGGTATTTTTACAGTAATTCATGTCCCCAAGAGGAGCCTATCATGTACAAGACATCTTCTATAAATAGAGGAAGAATTGAAGCAACACAATAAGAGAGAAAACTACAACACAACAAGATACACTCAAGAATATATTTGTTCTTTATAGTTATTATTCTTGTTGTAATTTTGCCTAGCTTATCACTTTCACATCCTGAGGTCTAGGCTATTCTTGATTACACTTGCACTCAATTGTATAATTCATTATCGAGTTGTAATCTTGAATTTTGGTTATCATTCAACACAAGATATCCTTGTGAGTGTTCTTGTGGTAAGAACACACTGGGTGATCTAGGTGTTAAGGTGTAAGAAGATTGTGGTAATCTTCTTGTTGAGGTGTTGAAGAATTTGGTATTCTTCAAGGTTGAAGATTGTGGTAATCTTCACAAGCGTGCCGTTGAAAATTGTGGTAATCTTCAAGAGAGATTGTGGTAATCTCAAAAGTGGTGTTGAAGAAGAGTGTGGTGCTCTTCAAAGGTGTTGTTGTTAGTTGGTGTAGTATTAATTTTGGTAATTAATAAAATCGTTTTTTTTTGAAATCCATCCCTGAGGATATCTTGGGGTGGTAGAGGATTAGGCCCTAAAGTGGGTTGAACCTCTATAAATCGACGTGTGTTGTTTACATTCCGCACCTTTATTATTGTCTTTGAGCTTTCGGTTTGAAAAAGAGGGCGAAATCGAAAAGATGGAGATAATCTATTCACCCCCCCTCTAGATTATCGTAGCCGCTTGGACTTACAATTTGGTCCAGCATCCTGCCTACAATGGGCTTTAAAGGAGACGCGAGGCGCGGCCCGCGATTTGAACTCGTGAGCGCTGGATTGCACAGTTAAATGAGAGCTTAAATGATTTGATATGGACTACCTTACCAACAGATGCATCTTCTTTTCTGGTGCCCATGCCATTACATAGAAACTCTGAGGTTAAGCGTGTTTGGTCTGAAGTAGACATGGGATGGGTGACCCCCTGGGAAGTTTTCCAGGGTGCGCGTGAGTGAGGACAAAATGCGCTAGAAAAGACTCGTGTTGGTTTGTGGGGACAGTCGTCAATCCGAGTGGCGCTAGAGGTCCAACAACACCTAACCCACACTCTATCTTAGGCGAGGCGGGCCGGGCAGGCCAACCCATTTTGATGGCTTTACCTGGGGGCTCGAACCCTTGACCTCTCTAAAGAGAGGCCAAGAATTACCACACATTGACCAGTGGACTAAGATTTATTTCTAACGTGTAACATCGATAATTTAATACTGAATTAATTAATAATTTCGCTAAATAACATTTTTGTCTGGTCCCGATTAGGAGACAACTTCCTAAATTAATAATTCACTAAATTTATAAGATAATACATATACGTGAACTTATATAGGCCATGTGGTGTATATAATTAATAGTTCCTTAATATATATAATACATCTATGATTAACATGTGAAGATTTCATATATATAAAAAAAAGACTCAATTTTTATTTGTTTCTTGTTAAAATTGATGTCATCTTCAATCTCGTTTTTACTTTAATTAAGGCAGTGATAACTGTTTAATTTGTATTTATTCTTACTATGGTAAAGTTACTAAACTGATTACAAAAATGATTACTTCAAATTACTATTTGTATTGGCCAATCAAAACTTGATCCCATACTTCCATAATCTAGGGCCAGCCGGACCTAATTTTTGTTGTTATAGCTTATACGAGATATGTTGAAATATGCTATCACGTGTATTTTGATTTTTAATCATGCCAATGAAATTAAAATTGGGTAAAAGTGTATTTTGACTACCAAGCAACTGGATCAAAATTGGGTAAAAAGCACCTGTTTCACCAGTCTGGATCATCTATTCCAAATTGTGTTTCATCTGTCCAAGAATCTCAAATACACACCAAGTGTACATCCATGACATCATCAATATATTTGGCATATAGTGTGTAGTGATTCTATTTGGAATATGAGATGATACACAGTTTAGAATAGAAAATCGTGTGTGTTGTTTCACATCCTCTATTCCATTTAGTGTTTCATTGTATACTCATGTGTAAATGCCACATATCATGATGTACGCATGACATATATTGATACATTTAAAATAGAAGATGAAACAATAAATGGAACAAGATGATCGCACTTGGTTTCACTGCCTCATTAATCACTAGTATAGAATAACAGTACTCAACAGATAGTATTAGAGACTAGCAAAGCTTCAATCTATCATTTACAGAAACATTCCAGTCCCTGAGAATTGAAAAACAACCCTTGTGGAAACATACAATAAATGAGATGAAACATACATTTCATTTAACAAGAAGAAAACCAAATATATCAGCAACATCAACCAATGCAATAGCCCACAGTCCATCCATTCTGATTTTCCTACACTATACATATAGCTTTCTGTCTTGTTTCCGCGTGTCCATCCCAATATAGAACAAGCTGGCGACGTTGCATATGTTGATGAATTTGAACAAATACACATCGATGATGTATTTCGAATTAAATCTAGAAAATTTTCAGAAACACAGCAACAAAATCGTAGAATTAAAATCATGAGAAAGAAAAGAAGTATTACACTGATTATGAAATTCGAGCATGTCATTCGTGTCCATAAATTGTTTTCAGTCATTCAATGCAACTTCCAAAAGTCAATTAAAATTAAACTATACTGCATCCAGACCAACTCAAGAGAAAAATCAGTCTTATAGGTTATGATACAAGGGCCGAAAATCCAACTGTATGCATGAAATTGACCAGCAGAAAAAGGAGCAATTTTGAAAAGAAAGATATAGCAGCATTTGCACGGTACAAAATTCTTCAATATTCACGAACAGCAGTTTATTCTTATATAACCTTTTGCACATTTTTTTTTAAAACCTCTAATAAACTTTACAAATTAAGTCATCTATCCAGTATTTTACTTCCATTTTACTATCAGCTTAATTTGTCGAAATTTATAAACATGCAATTCAAGGATATCCTGTAAAAATAGCTAATAACAAGGATCGAAGAAGTGAAAATTGAAATGAATATCAAAATTAATACCTGGTAAATGCTCAGATTTCTTCGAGTGCAGGTTCCAGTTGTGATATATTGTTTAGGAGACGAAGCTGGAGGTCATTTCCAAAGCTCTCTACTTCTTCTTGTATACGTTTTGCCGATTCCACAATGAATGCGTTGCAGGAATCCAGCTCAATCAGTTGAAGCGTTTGTATTTCTCCAATACCATACGGAATCTCTCTTAGCGTATTGCAACCACGAAGAAATAGGCGCTCAAGAATCGGGAAATGGGAACTTTCTGTTATCCAGCCACGGGGATCTGTTCTGTCAATTACAAGTACTTTTAGTCGACTGAATTCCCCTTCAGTTGTTTCCCACTCTAATCCACAACATGCATTTCTTCTCAGTTTGAGCACTTCAAGGTTAGGCAATGACCCGACAAGCGTCATATCTTTCCATGAAAGTCCACAGCCACTTAAGGTCAACTTTTTTCAGTGTAACAGGGTAAGCAAGGTTATGGGACAAATTACTCTGGGAATAGTCATGGGGTCCTACATAGAAACTCAACTGTTCGAGCCAAGATGGACAAGATTGTTTAGGAAATACTTTGACCATCCCGTTTCATCAATGTCTCCGATCGTATAAATGATTCCCAACTTCTTTAGGTTTGGCACCATTTCAAACATCCTTTGGGAGCATGTAAAGCGTTCTACACGCGAAAGTGTGTGCAGGTTTTCCAAAATCTGCTCACAAGTTCCTTTAGAAGGATCAGGTAAGAGACCGTCGAACAAAATAAAATGCCTTAATTGTCGCAGTTTCCAAATTTCAAACGGCAGATGTATTGATCCATGGGAATTATCCAGCCTAATGATTAAGGTCTGAAGATTCTGAAGCTTGGACAAAGATACAGGGTGCCAAAACATAATTAAAGTCTTTTCACTTCGAAAGGTTAAAGAAAGGTATCTTAAGTGAAATAGTTCGTCTATATGAAAAGGGTATGGTTCCAATATTACACTCATTACATCCAGTACTCTGAGAAGTCTACAACGTTTCCAAGAATCAAAGGCCCTATGATGGAAATGAAGAATAGTATGCATGGATGAGCCCTCAATGTGTGGAAAGTCACCCCAAATACGTGAACAAATACTTAGGCGGCGTGAATTCCCAATAACTTCGCAAGAACTACGCGAAAACTCATTTATGACATGAAGAAACTTCTCATCCCGAGCTATTCTTATACAAAGATCTCTCAAGAGATCATGCATCTTGACAGCTTTTATTTTGCCATTAGACCTTTTGTGGGTGACCAAAACGAGACTTCTCTTGTCCAAATCTTCCAAATACTCCTCTGCCACCTCTTCCGGGTGTTTAGTTCCATTTGCCTTTAGAAAACCCTCCGCTGCCCATAATTTGATGAGTTTTGAGGCATTGATGACAGAATCTTCTGGAAAACCTCCCATATACAGAAAACACGGTCTCAAATGATGTGGCAAGTGTGTATAGCTCAAAGATAATATCTTTGAGAATTGCTCATCGCTTGTGTTTACAGCTTCATTTACATTTCTCGCAATATTCTCCCATGATTCTTGCACCTGATTGACCTTGGACAGAACTCCAGCAATGACAACAATTGCCAACGGAAGCCCTCGACAGTTTTCTGCAATGAGCTTTCCGATTTTCTCCAGTTCACGAGGGCAATTTTCTCCCCCAAACACCTTTTCTTTGAGTAAACCCCAACTCTGATCCACATCCATCAAATGCATCAGATAAGGATGGCTCAAAGAGTCAACATATGAAGCCACATCTAACTCCCTCGTAGTTATTATGATTCGACTCCCATTACAGTCATCTGGAAATATCCTCCTTACATCATCGCATACATTTGTATTCCACATATCATCCATCACTATAAGATATCTCCTCCCCTTTAAGTATTGATACACAAGTTGTACTAATGATCCATCTACAATCCATTTGTATCGTTCCTCATTAGATACCTCAATAGAATGCAAGAGGCCTAAAAGAATTCTACGTACTTGATAATTTTGTGATACTGTCACCCAAGCACGAACATCGAAATGATGCAAAGTTAAAGGGTCGTCATAAGCATACCTGGCAAGAGTTGTCTTCCCAATACCTCCCATCCCGACAATCGGGATGATTTGGAGTGCAGATGACTCTCCACAGAGCTGACCCTTTATTTCCAGTAAGTCTTTATCCAATCCCACCACAATTTCTCTGCAACTACTCACAATTCTTGATGAAAAAGAACTAAAGGAATTATGAGTTGTTATCAGATCTTTGCTTTTATTGCATCTTTTGATCTGCATCACTTCTTTCACAATTGAATTAATTTCTTTTATTACCTTTTGTAATTCTCCGTACAATTTTCGCCAGTTATGATGCCCAATTTCATCCAAAATATGGTACTCGATGATATCTTCTGCTTCATTTGCTGCAATTGTGATTCGTGCTTCTAAGTTGACTGCCTCTTCTGGAAAATCCTCGAGAAAAGTTGATAGTAAAATAACATTTTCATGAAGAACAATGGCATGTTGATCATGATCTAGAATCTGGTTTAGTACTTGTGCAAGTGAAACAAGGGCAGCATAACAAGCCATCTGAAATATACAAAGCTTCTTTCAAAGTTCTTCCATGAAATAAGTTAAAATTCACCAAAGACAAAATGAGAGAGAAAATGAAGAGAATATAGAGAAAAAGAAGTATAGTCACTTAGCAATATTTCAACATATCTGCCACGCAGATGTGACAGGATGTGACATAACAGCAAGAAATTTCTCAATACAAATAGAGAACAAAAAGAATACGTATGATGCTGATTGGAGTAATATATGTATATAACTTTATGTAGACTCATTAGTTTTTTCGGAATAAATTTCAAAGTACATACATCAATCCATATTTTTCTAGATAATTTTGGTTAAATACCACCTACTCACAGTTACAGATATGTATTTACGCAATAAATAAATCTGTATAACCTAGAATTTGAAATGAAGAAGATGACTTGTTTGGCTAGCCTATCAAGCCACAATAATTGTTGGGAAAGTGAAAATTGTTTTGTATGCTCCAAGTCAGCTACCCGTTTATTTAGGGACAGTTACAAAAACACCCCTAAGGTTTGGACTATTTACAAAAAAACCCAGGATTCTTTGACGATTAAAAAAAAAATTTGAGGTTTGATTCCATCTTACATTTTTTCTGGCGATTTTTAAAAATATTTCAAATAACCTCCTCACATTCACAAAAACATTACAGTTACCCCCCTTAGACAAAACGAAATCTGAAGGGGTTTTTGGTAATTTTGAAACATATCTGGGTAACTCAGGGGTGTTTCTGTAATTATCCCTTGTTTTTATGCTTCAACTACCCTTATTTTCCTTAGTTTCCATTTTCTTAATTTTTTATTCCTTTTTTATTTCATTAATTAATTGGCAGAAAAGGGCGCCTCAAAATTGTTTTTACTTGAGCTGAATTTCTTTTTATGTCTATACCTCAAAAACATGAAGCTTATCAGAGCCTCCATCTGTGGAGATTTATCGGCTTTTTTAACAGATTATTACAAAATTTTTTTCAAGTTACATAATTAAACTGAAAAAAAAAAGGCTTAAAATAATAATAAAAAACGGCTTGGAGGAAGCCGTTTTTGTGAAAATCGTACATATGCACTCCGTTTCTAGTTTTGATTTTTGTTTTTTTTTTATTGTAGAAACGGTGACCGTATGACCGATTTCTGCAAAAATTCAGCTTTTTCGGAAAAGCACGGTCAAACTTCAAATTTGCTTTTAATGATTTAAAAAATTTTTTTTTTCAATTTAAATTTTATTTAAAACGGCCACAAGGTAGCCGTTTGTAGCAGAATTTTTTTTTTATTAAAAATTTTATAAAGTCGGCCATGTGGTGGCCGATTTTAGCAGAAAATTTTTTTTTTTATTAAAAATTTGGGAAAGTCGGCCATGTGGTGGCCGTTTTTGCATGAATCTTTTCAGCCGGCTGACTTCGCGGAGTCCCTAGACATGCAGACCCATTCACTTCACGGGTAAATAGTGTGTCTTTTGTCTCTTCTTCCCATTTTCTATTATAAAGACATGTGCTCTCCTCTCATTTCACCATCACACACACAACACTTTGCTAAAAAAATTTCCTTCCCCTCTCGGCCGGCCAGCATCAGGTTAGTAATTTTTTTTTTCTAAGTTTGTCAAATTATTTCTTGTTTTGCTTGTATAAAATTATGATTATATTAGTTAGTTGTTATGAATTAGTTGTTTTATATTGCTAATAAATTAGTTTAGTTAAACTTAACAATTATATGAATTAGTTGTTTTATATTATATTGCTACATAGTGATAAATTAGTTTAGTTAAATTTGACTAGTTGTTTATATTGATACATAGTGATAAATTAGTTTAGTTAAATTTGAAAATTAAATGAATTTGTTATTTTTTTTGCTATATAGTGATAAATTAGTTTAGTTAGATGTTACAATTAAATGAATTAGTCTCCCTATTGTACGTACGTCATATGGAGCAGATAGCAAATTGTGGAAGACATAGTTGGGGAAGTGCAGTGTTGGCTTTTCTGTACCATGAGTTATGTAGTGCGTCCCGTAAAGAAAAACTTGTCATAGGTGGACCATTGCATCTGCTACAGGTATTTTTAATGCCAGTCACTAACCTATTTTTAACATTTACATGTTATTATAAAATATAGTATCGCAGATTTGGGCTTGGTCATTACTTCATGGTGCCCATAGATTTAGGAAGTCGGATTAATGTTGATCCGATATTTGGAGCTGATGACCATGTACTCCCACATCCACCATATGGTGCACGGTATTTGACAAACACAAATATATAAAATTCTATAAATGTTTTCTGAAAATAATTAATTCAAAATATAACATTATATATTTACAAGGTGGGGCAAGTATCACAAACTTTACACGGACATCAAGACGCGTTCTTTTACGGATTATTAGGGACATTCTGCATGAGTAACGGAGGACTACCATTTTATTTGGACACCTTATGACTTGACGTTGCCTGGCATTAAGGAGCTTGGTGATAGGTGTCTCACAGATGTGTGGAGATCATCATGTCCACTGATTAACTATGCGATTGTAGAGTTACATCATCCAGGGCGCAGTTATGCTAGGTTTGACATGATGCAATTAATCCCGACCCTGTTCCACCCCATCACGAAACATTGCATGATGTAGATCGTAGAGACAATCGGGTAAAGATTGACTATTAAACACCAATTATATATTGCTCGGTGGGCATACCGACATGAAGTTATTGTTACAACACAATATTGCAATGGATTCAGACGCCCAGACGAGGGATACATCCAGTGGTTTGATAACATTACACGTCGTTTGATATCTCCCTCACATAAGTTTATGACTCAGGGATATCAGCCATCACCGTCACCGCATGTGATGCTATGGTACATTTAGATTATTTGATATATAGTTAAAGTGTATTTATCTTTACGATTTTAAATTTATTGTGTTTTATGTTTGTTTGAGAACAAGCACTTGAAAAATTAAGGATTACTCAAGAAGAGGAGGATGATTATGACTCATTCGAAGGTCCTTCAAATGAGATATATACGGAGGTTCGACCATACTTTCGTGAGAATCGAGTCTCGTTCCTACACTGATCAGCGGCCCCTCGTGCCGCCTACAACACCACCACAAGTCGGGTACATCGAGGAGGGGAAGAAGACGAACAAGGAAACAGGAGAGACTAGTACTGGGCACGACGACGGTTCAAAGATGATACGACTACACCACAAGTTTATGTCGGAGGCCCATCTACATTGACACTTCCGACGTTACATGGTATGGACAACACTTCGCTTATTATGTGAATCAAAGAAACACCGCGGACGAGCCGATCACCCCCATCGGGTATGCCATCATCTGAGCTTGTCATTCTCGGACTACTTGAGCCGATATTGGTATGGGATACCCTAACTTTGTTCAAGCTGACCAATTAATGACACTTATCGTTCTCAATTTAACGTGTCTCCTATTCCATTTCAACATTATCGTGGAGATTCGAGTTCGACTACTTCTTCATCTAGTCATCCGTCATTTAATTTGAATTACTCAGTATTGATGAAACCGATGACGAGACACAACAAGCAAACGAGCCTCTTCCTAGGTAGAAAATATACGTGAGAGACAGAGGTAGGAGACAACGTCGTGGCGTGGTTGTGGCACCGGGGTCATTTTTAGGTTATTATGATTGTACTAGATATTTAAAAATATATTGCTTTTGTGTGTATTATGACAAAATTTTAAAAACATATGTTATTAGTATAATATTATAATATATATAGTATTTTATAAATATTACAAATAACAAATATTTTATAATTATAACAAATAAATTTATAAATTGTTTAATATTATATATCAAAATAATATAATTCTTCAACTCAAATGAATAACAGTTCAAAAAATAACAAACTCAAATGATTTTTGAATTAATCAAATAATCATTAAATCATCATTAGTTAAATAATTATTAGATTTATCATTACCATATGATTGTTAAACTTGTCATTATATTTAACTGATTTCGCAGACAAAATCGGGACCCAAACAACCGTTTTTAATTTAAAAAAAAAACAAATCAAAATCATTAATAAAAACGGTGATGGTTAAAGAGATTTTAACTTTTTTTAATTAAAAAAAACTGACTTAATAAAAACGGCATGGAGCAGTACGATTTTAAGCTAAAATCGGCTACCACCTAGCCGTTTTTGATTAATATTTTAACACTTTTTTTTTCAGTTTATTTGTGTAATTAAAAAAAAATGTAATAATCAGTTAAAAAAGCCGAGATTTATCTCCTTTCTTCTGCAAGACTGCAACCGTAAAATCAACTTCTTCCCCTATTAAATACACTGAATAAATTATCAAAAATTGGAATCATAAAAGAAAACCTTAGTCACTTTGAGATGCCGGCCGCCGCCGTGACGCACTTACGGAGAAGTGAAGCGTGAAAGACAGTGGGGTCGGGACTTGAGAGGACTAGCATCTACAATCCTCCCACCAAGTTCCATCTCATACCCGCTTGAAGCCCTCAATATTAGTTGTTCCACCATTGTGCCGGGGATCGAACTTTTGACCTCTCCAAAGAGAGAACAAGAGTTACCTCATATTCACTAGTGGACTAAGATTTATTCCTAACGTATAACATCGATAATCGATACTCGATTAATTAATAATTCACTAAATAATATTTTTAACCAAATCCAGGACTAGGGACAACTTGCTAAATTAATAATTCACTAAATTTATAAAATAATACATATACATGAATTTATATAGGTCATATGGTGTATATAAATTATTAATTCCTTAATATATATATATATATATATATATATAATACATTTATGATTAACATGTGAAGATTTCATAATTAGGTAAAGGTGCATTTTGATTACCAAGCAACTGGATCAAAATTAGGTAAAAGGAAGCACCTATTTCACCAGTCCGGATCCTCTATTTCAAATTGTGTTTCATTCTTACTCCAAGCATTTTTTTTTTTTTTTGAGAAAGTTACTCCAAGCATTTTAAATACACACCAAATGTACATCTATGACGTCACCAATACATTTGGCATGAAATGTGTGGTGCTATTTGGGATACGAGATGATACACTTTAGAATAGAAAATCGTGTGTGATATTTCGCATCCTCTATTCCATTAGTGAAAAACTGTAGACTCGTGTGAACCGTGTAAATGTCACGTGTCATCTGACATATATTGATACATTTAAAGTAGAATATGAAATAATAAATGGAATTGATGATCCCACTTGTTTTCATTGCCTCATTAATCACTAGCATAGAATAACAATCCTCAACATAAAGTATTAGAGATTAGCAAAGCTTCAACCTATCTTTTACAGACATTCCAGTCCCTGAGTATTGAAAACGATAACCCTTGTGGAAAACAGACAATGAATGAGATGAAACATACATTTCATATTAACAAGATGAAAACCAAATACATCAGCAACATCAACCAATGCTAGCCCACAGTCCATCCATTCCGAATTATTTCCTACACTACATAGCTTTCCGTCCTGTTTCCGCGTGTCCATCCCAATATAGAACAAGCTGGCGACGTTGCATATATATGTTGATGAATTCGAACAAATACATATGGATGATGTATTTGAATTAAATCTAGAAAATTTTCAGAAACAGAGCAAGATACATCATAGAATTAACATCACGCGAAAGAAAAGAAGTATTACACTGATTATGAAATTAGAGCATGGCAATCGTGTCTATAAATTGTTTTCATCATTCATTGCAACTTCCAAAAGTTTAACAATTAAAATTAAACTATACTGCCGTTTTAGTTCTTCAGAAATTCATCCATAGAATATCTATTGAAGTCCAATCTATTAGCTCGCTATCCAGCATCCAGACCAGCAGAAAAAGGATCGATTTTGAAAAAAGCTAGCAACATTTGTATGGTAACAGAATCCTCAATCTTCAAGAACAGCAGTTTATGCCGAAATAATCTTTTTTGTTTTAAAACTCTAATAAACTTTACAAATTATATCATCTGTCCAGTTTTTTATTTCCTTATTAGTATCAGCTTCATTTGTCGATATTTATAAACATGCAATTCAAGGATATACTACTTTTCTCAGAATACCATTGAACCTCTTACTGGACAAACACAAAGCTTACGAACAACCGTCAGGCAGGTTAATATGTTACGGTAGCAATAATTCATGCATTTGTTGATCTTATAGTGACGATTGTAGTAATATATATCTTCTGACATGATCAGCTTCAAAGGCATATATATGTTGATACATACACATACATATGAAAGAACATAAAGATCTTAATATATAAACTGTATAAATAGCTAATGAAAAGGATTGGCGAAGTGAAAATTGAAATGGATATCAAAACTAATACCTGGTAAATGCTCAGATCAAATAGTGCAGGTTCCAGTTGTGATATATTGTTTAGGAGACGAAGTTGGAGGTCATTTCCAAAGCTCTCTACTTCTTCTTGTATATGTTTTGCCAATTCCACAATGAACGAGTCGCAGGAATCCAGCTCAATCAGTTGAAGCGTTTGTATTTTTCCAATACCATACGGAATCTCTCTTAGCTTATGGCAACCACGAAGAAGTAGGCACTCGAGAATTGGGAAATGGGAACTTTCTGTTATCCAGTTACAGGGATCTACTCTGTCAATTACAAGTACTTTTAGTCGACAGAATTCCCCTTCATTTGTTTCCCACTCTAACCACGACACGCATTTCTTCTCAGTTTGAGCACTTCAAGATTAGGCAATAAACCAACAATTGTCATATCTTTCCATGAAAGTCCACAGCCACTTAAGGTCAACTTTTTCAGTGTAACAGGGAAAGCAAGGTTATGGGACAAATTACTCTGGGAGTAGTCATGGGGTCCTACATAGAAACTCAACTTTTGAGCTTTTGAAGATGGACAAGATTGTTTAGGCAATACTTTGACCATCCCGTTTTGTCAATGTCTCTGATCGAATAAATGATTCCCAGTTTCTTTATATTTGGCACCATTTCCAACATCCTTTGGGAGCATGTAAAGCGTTTTACATGTGAAAGTGTGTGAACGTTTTCCAAAATCTGCTCACAAGTTCCTTCAGAAGGATCAGGTAAGCAATCAAACACGATAAGATGCCTTAATTGTCGCATTCTCCAAATTTCAAAAGGCAGATACAATGATCCAGGGGAATATTCCAGCCTAATGATTAAGGTCTGAAGATTCTGAAGCTTGGACAAAGATCCAGGGACCACAAACTCATTCGACTTCTTTTTACCTTCAAAGGTTAAAGCAAGGTATCTTAAGTGAAATAGTTCATCCATATGACAAGGGTATGATCCCAATGTTACAGTCATTACATCCAGTACTCTGAGAAGTCTACAACGTTTCCAAGAATCAAAGGCCCTATGATGGAAATGAAGAATAGTACGCATGGATAAGCCCTCAATGTGTGGAAAGTCGCCCCAAACACGTGAACAAATACTTAGGCGGCGTGAATTCTCAATAACTTCGCAAGAACTATGCGAAAACTCATTTGTGACATGAAGAAACTTCTCGTCCCGAGCTATTCTTACGCAAAGATCTCTCAAGAGATCATGCATCTTGACAGCTTTTATTTTGCCATTAGACCTTTTGTGGGTGACCAAAACGAGATTTCTCTTGTCCAAATCTTCCAAATACTCCTCTGCCACCTCTTCCGGGTGTTTAGTTCCATTAGCCTTTAGAAAACCCTCCGCTGCCCATAATTTGATGAGTTTTGAGGCATTGATGACAGAATCTTCTGGAAAACCTCCCATATACAGAAAACACGGTCTCAAATGATGTGGCAAGTGTGTATAGCTCAAAGATAATATCTTTGAGAATTGCTCATCGCTTGTGTTTACAGCTTCATTTACATTTCTCGCAATATTCTCCCATGATTCTTGCACCTGATTGACCTTGGACAGAACTCCAGCAATGACAACAATTGCCAACGGAAGCCCTCGACAGTTTTCTGCAATGAGCTTTCCGATTTTCTCCAGTTCACGAGGGCAATTTTCTCCCCCAAACACCTTTTCTTTGAGTAAACCCCAACTCTGATCCACATCCATCAAATGCATCAGATAAGGATGGCTCAACGAGTCAACATATGAAGCCACATCTAACTCCCTCGTAGTTATTATGATTCGACTCCCATTACAATCATCTGGAAATATCTTCCTTACTTTATCCCATACTTCTTTATTCCACATATCATCCATCACTATAAGATATCTCCTCCCTTTTAAGTATTTATACACATTTTCATCCAAAAATCCTCTCTTCATATTGTATACTTCCTTATTATAAGATGCATCAATAGAATGCACGAGGTCTAAAAGAATTCTGTGTACTTGATAATTTTGCGATACTGTCACCCAAGCACGAACATCGAAATGATGCAAAGTTAAAGGGTCGTCATAAGCATACCTGGCAAGAGTTGTCTTCCCAATACCTCCCACAGATTCGGTTTACAGCTCAATCGGTATGATTCGGAGTGCAGATGACTCTCCACAGAGTTGACCCTTTATTTCCAATAAGTCTTTATCCAATCCCACCACAGATTCTCTGCAACTACTCACAATTCTTGATGAAAAAGAACTAGAGGAATTATGAGTTGACATCAGATCTTTGCTTTTATAGCAGTTTTTGATCTGCATCACTTCTTTCATAATGGAATCAATTTCTTTTAGTACCTTTTGTAATTCTCCGTACAACCTTCGCCAGTTATGATGTCCAATTTCATCCAAAATATGGTACTCGGTGATATCTTCTGCTTCGTTGGCTGCAATTGTGATTCGTGCTTCTAAGTTGACTGCCTCTCCTGGAAAATCCTCGAGAAAAGTTAATAACAAAATAACATTTTTATGAAGAGATTTAATTTGTTGCTGCTCATAAAGAACAATGGCATGTTGATCATGATCTAGAATCTGGTCTAGTACTTGTGCAAGTGAAACAAGGGCAGCATAACAAGCCATCTGAATTATACAGAAATAAGTAAAATTCCCCAAATGCAAAAATGAGAAAGAAATGAAGAGAATTCAAAGAGAAAGACTTTTGTCAACATATTAGCTCACTCACATGCGACAGGCTGACAGAAGAAGAAGAAAATTCTCATTACAAATAAGGGATAATTACAAAAACATCCTGAGGTTTGGGTTAATTAAAACAAAACCCAGAAGTGTTTCATAATTACAAAAACTTCCTTAGATCAGATCAAACCTCAAGGAATTTTTGCAACCTTTTGATTTTTTTTTCTGTAATTACCCCAAACCTCAGGGCGTGTTTTGTAATTATCCCTACAAATAAAGAACAAAAAGAATACACATATGTACACTCATCTAACTCATCATTGGTTGGAGTAATCTATGTATGTATATGTAATTTTATGTAGACTCGTTAATTTTTTTCCAACTAAATTACAAAGTCTTTACATAAATACACATTTTTCTAGTCAATTTTGGTTAAATACCACCTACTCTCAGTTACAACTTACAGATATGTATTTACGCAATAAGTAATAACCTAGAATCTGAAATGAAGAAGATGACTAATTGGACAGCTTATAAAGCAACAATAATTATTGGGAAAAGTAAAGATTGTTTATATGCTCCAAGTCCAAGTCAAGTAGTCAACTACCCTTATTTTCCTCAATTTCCATTTTCTTAGTTTGTTGAGTCCTTTTTTTATCTGTTTTCCTCTGCTACTATGAAAAATCAACTATTGCCTCTCTTAAATAGACTAAATAAAACATATCAGAAATTGGAATCGTAAAAGAAAAAGCTTACAGTCACTGATATGCCGAAGCCGCCGCCGGCGCACGGCGAAAGTGAAGCGTGAAGACAGGCTGGGGTCGGGACTTGGGATTGGAAGGACTTGTAAAGGGTGGAGTGGTTTAGTTTAGGGTGGGTAATTTTTTAGTCTATGTTGTGAATTTGAATTGGTCTTACTAATTTTTCGTTTGGCTTTTAGTTAGTCTTGTCGGCTTTTAGCCCGTTGGCTACTTTTATAGTTATAATTTTAGTTTTTGAGCTGTTATTATAAAATACTATCGTTCGAAAAAAAAAAATAATCATAAATATGAATAGGCAAAAATCGCGCCCTCGATAAGCCGTTCCTCCAGCTTTAGAATATGGGAAAAGAGATCGCTTGGTTCTTCTATTTTGCCAGCTCAAGAAGAAAAGATTGATCAAGCCTCTCACCTTTACTCAACAAAGAGGTTTGAGCGATAGAAAATGACAATCTATAGATAAGGGGAGGGCTTGAATTTTTTTTAGTAATCTAAATGGATCACTTTAATATATTTAGTCCTATTATTTATTTCAATTTTGACATTTTTCATCTTTTTGGTCCTGCGACATATTACATGTAAAAATAACATGATGGGCTTATGTGAAATTTAAAAAGAAAATATTATGATAGTGATTGATTGTGGTTTCATTCCGTTTACTTCATTTTATGAGAGAATAGTGCTAAAATTTTTAAAAAGTTGAAGTTGGATGTGTAAAGAAAATGAAACGATTGTAATGATGTGATGGAAAATCTTTTAGCAAAGTTGATGTTTCTAAATTTTTTGTGGAATAATAGTGTAAAATATAATGTAAAAAATTGAATAAATATAAAAAAGTATTAAACCGAAAATAGGCAATATAGATCTCAATTTATACTTTTTATTGTCAAGATTAAGAGAAAAATAATAGAAACAATGATAAATTAAAGAAATTTATCGAAATTCTTTATATGCATAGTGGAGTGAGATAAATAGTATAATTATGTATTGGTAAGTGTGGAAGAGAAAGAGAAAAATGAGTTAATTTTGGAGAGAAATATGATTTATTTTTGAAATATTTTCAAATTTTCCACAAACAATCACATATCCTACACAATTTTCACTCCAAAATAAAAATTTTGAAAATTTTTTCACAGCCAATCACAAACATTATCTTTGCATTCTTTTTTGCCGACTAGGCATCATATGTGGTATTACATGAACATGAAGGAAATAGAAGTATTTAAAAATCATATGTAAATATAAAAAAAGTATTTAATGTATAAAATAAAAATAAATTATTTATAATTTGAATAATTTCGTAATGTCTAAAAACAACTGATTTACAAAAGTTGAAAGTAATGTTAAAATTTATATTTATAAATAAATGTAACTTAATTTAGTTTTGAAAATAAAAATTACTTATAAATTTTTCATAGACAGGTGAATTTGTCGATGAAGAGACCGGTGAGGTGCTCCTGGATCAGGAATGAAGTTGGATTGCACTTCTCCCATGATTGGTTTTGATGATTGCCCTTTGTGTTAGTACCTTAACAATAGACTTTCTTATGTGCTTTTGTTATAAAGATTTGTTAAACACAAGTACCTCAACATAGGTCTTGTATGGTTATGTCTCTATGATCCATTTTCGTTTTTAGTGTTGAAAATGAATTTTGAGAATTTATTTATTTTTCGCATGAAAACGGAATTAAGTTTAGATGAATGAACAAGAATGAGTTTTATGTAGGTTTGGAAATGAGATTGTATTTGGTTGAGTAGTTTTGAACTAGTATTTTTATGTATGTAATAATTTGAAAATTTGGTAGTGGTTGAATATTTTAATTGAATATAATATTATATTTTTAAGATATGTTAGATTAATGTTTTTATTTTGATTTTGATGATTTCAAGTAAATGAGTTTTATGCCAAAATAATATCCCAAAATATTGTCCAAATACTTCAAAACATTTTCAATGATTTTTACTAAATTTTTCAAGTACTTTTTGAATTCTATTTTGACAAAAATCGAACAAAATCTCTTTGAAAATGTCTACTGGTCGCCCTATAGTGCCTGAAGAAAATTAGTTTTTTTTTTTTGCTTCCTTCTCTATTTCAACAGCGAACGGTCACTATCCTAGAGAAACCGACGCTCTATACATTTGATCGGGGTCGCCATATTGATTTCACATTTAAACTATCCGGCTGAGCAGACACTTCTTATGATTTTAAGGCTTTATCTTTTTTTTTTTAACCATTTTTTGGAGTTGTTTAATCTTTGTTTTTAAAATACTCAATTAGGAGCCTATGTTGAAGATTATATTTTGGAGCTCTCCTATAAATACTCGAAGCATTAAAGGATCAAATATTACACAATACCAAGATGTTGAAAGAGTTTGACAATCTTCATTGTTGTCACGAAGAATTTGGTGCTCTTCATATGTATTGTTATAAGAAGAGTGTGGTCTTTCTTTAAGATGAAGGTTGTAATAGTTTGGTATTTATTAATAAACTTTTTCCTTTTCGAAATCCATTCGGACATACTGGATGGTAGAGCATGTAGTGTAAGTCCAAGCGGCTACGATAATCTAGAGGGGGGTGAATAGATTATCTCCATCTTTTCGATTTCGCCCCTCTTTTTCTAATCAATGCTCAAACACATGATAATAAAGGTGCGGAAAGTAAACAACACGCGTTAATTTATAGTAGTTCAACCCACCTAGGGCCTAATCTACTACCACCCCAGTATATCCGGGATGGATTTCAAAAAGAAAAAGAATTTTATTAATTACCAAAAATTAATACAAATTCAACTTACAACACCTTGAAGAGCACCACACTCTTCTTCAACACCACCTTTGGAGATTACCACAATCTCCCTTTGAAGATTACCACAATCTTCCTTCAACGGCACCTTGTGAAGATTACCACAATCTTCAACCTTGAAGAATACCAAATTCTTCAACACCTCAATAAGAAGATCACCACAATCTTCTCGCACCTATCACCTAGATCATCCAAGTGTGTTCTTACCACAAGAACACTCACAAGGATATCTTGTGTTTGAATGATAACCAAAAATCAAGATCACAACTCAATAATGAATATTACAATTTGAGTGCAAAGTGTAATCAAGAAATAAAGCCTAGACCTCAAGATGTGAAAGTGAAATACTTAGCTATAAATACAACAAGAGTGTCAATATGAAAGCTTGGAAATTTGCAGATTTCTTGTTGTGTATTTGCTTGTGTTGTTACATCTTGTGTCTTCAATTCATCCTCTATTTATAGGGAAGTCTTCACCAACATAGGCTCCCAACATAGGCTCCTCTATCTTCACTTTTGTCTACAAAAAGAGGATCACAAGATGTAGAAATATTGTACAAAATTGAAAAGCAAATCTTCTTGCCACCCACAGACAGTAACGGTTGGAATTTTCTTTGTCACAAAATAGCATAGGCGACCGATTGCCCGTATAAGATTTCGAACGTTTGAATGAAAATAGTGCGATCGGGTAGGGGTTGCGGGAGTGCGACGTCGCCCTTGCTGACCGGTCCCCCTCCTCCTTTTTCACGTAATTCATTTTGCTTTCTTTTTTCAATTTATGCGATCTTTAGGTACCTGGCCGACCTCTTGTGCGACCTGGCCGACCTCCAATATGAAATGTTGTCCGATTTTTGTCAAAATTAAACTTTAAGAAATACTCCAAAAAATTAGTAAAAATATTTTAAATCACTTGGGAGTATTTAGACAACATTTATAAACATTGTTTTGGTGTAAAACCAATTAACACAAAATCATCAAAAGTGTTGTCCAATTTTTATCAAATTAAAAATCTCTAAGAAATGCTCCAAAAATTAGTAAAAACATTTTAAATCATTTAGGAGTATTAGGACAACATTTAGAAACATAGTTTGAATGTAAAAACCCATTAACATGAAATCATCAAAAGTGTTGTCCAATATTTTAGTCGAAAATAAACTTGAATAAATACTCTAGGAAAATTAG
Source organism: Rehmannia glutinosa (assembly GCA_016081115.2). Lineage (NCBI taxonomy): Eukaryota > Viridiplantae > Streptophyta > Magnoliopsida > Lamiales > Orobanchaceae > Rehmannia > Rehmannia glutinosa. The sequence continues at coordinate 80,673,320 of CM071930.1, read as the reverse complement.
TAAAAATAATTTAAATCATTTAGGAGTATTTGGACAACATATAAATAACATTGTTTTGGTGTAAAACAAAATCATCAAAATCATGATAAAAACATTTATCTAACAAACTCCCTTTTGATGATTACAAACCAAAACAATTTTAGAAGATCGATTTTAAAACAAAACAAATTTTCCGGTCTTAAAACGACAATCCATTACAAGCAAGATTTATCATAAGTACAACACACAAGAATAGAGCAAAGATTTTTCAAAATCATTTTTGCACAAGCTTGTTAGATAAATGTTTTTATCATAATTTTGATGATTTTGTTCAAATGAGTTTTATACCAAAACAATGTCCCTAAATGTTGTCCCAACACTTCCGATCGATCTAAAGTGTTTTTACTATTTTTGGAGTATTTCTTGAAGTTAATATTCGATTTAAAATTGGACAACACTTTTGTTTCAGTTTCGACCTGGCCGCCCCATAGGCAACCCCACTGAAGTTGAGTTTTGAAACGAAAATGGGACGTAAGAAAAAAAAGGGCAGGCGACCTGGTCGACCAAGTGGGCGATCGGTGTGGTCGACCGGTCGGCCGGGCGTGGCTAACTGCACTCTACAAGTTGGATTTTTGTTCCGGCTTCTCTGCTTCGTAAAACGCTGGCGGCAACCGATCACAAACGAGGACGGCCGCACTCTCTTCGACCGGTCCCCTGTGTAAAAATTCGCGAAATTCAATTTCAATCTTATCTCTGTGACCCGGTCGAACCCCAAGTTTGACAAAGAAAATGTAAGTTGTGCGGCCAGACATATTTCCTTAATTTGTGGGATTGATTTCTAACTTGACCCTTTTCTTCAATTGTCTTGCAATTTTTCGTAATTCATGTCCCCAAGAGGAGCCTATCATGTACAAGACATCTTCTATAAATAGAGGAAGAATTGAAGCAACAATATAAGAGAGAAAATTACAACACAACAAGATACACTCAAGAATACACTTGTTCTTACATTGTCTTATTTCTTGTTGTAATTTGCCTAGCTATTCACTTTCACATCCTTGAGGTCTAGGCTATTCTTGATTACACTTGCACTCAATTGTATAATTCATTATCGAGTTGTAATCTTGAATTTTTTGGGTCATCATTCAACACAAGATATCCTTGTGAGTGTTCTCGTGGTAAGAACACACTGGGGTGATCTAGATGTTAGGTGTAAGAAGATTGTGGTAATCTTCTTGTTGAGGTGTTGAAGAATTTGGTATTCTTCAAGGTTGAAGATTGTGGTAATCTTCACAAGGTGCCGTTGGAGATTGTGGTAATCTTCAAGAAGAGATTGTGGTAATCTCAAAGGTGGTGTTGAAGAAGAGTGTGGTGCTCTTCAAGGTGTTGTTGTAAGTTGGTGTTGTATTAATTTGTGGTAAATTAATAAAATCTTTTTCTTTTTGAAATCCATCCCGGATATACTGGGGTGGTAGAGATTAGGCCCTAAAGGTGGGTTGAACCTCTTTAAATCGACGTGTGTTGTTTACATTCCGCACCTTCATTATTTTGTTTGAGCATTCGATTGTTAAAAGAGACTAAATCGAAAGATGGAGATAATCTATTCACCCCCTCTAGATTATCGTAGCCGCTGACTTACAAAGCTCCCCTATCAACATGCATATAAAGAACAAGCATTAAAGCAACTAACTAAAAGCTAAAAGCTTAGCTTTTACAACTTAAGCAATTCCATGAGCTTATAAGCTCCCCTTTGTCACAAGACATCATTAGTCAAGCATAAAAGTCCACAATACATCAAATGGATTAAGCAATATTCACAGCTTATGGCTTTTAAGAGCCCTAGCTTATAGCTTTTCTTGCAAGCTTATTTTCGCTTCTTTGAGCGTATGAGCCGTTTTTCTGTTCTCCCCTTTGGAATCATCAAAAAGAATGTTAGCACGATAAACACATCATGCAATTATATCAAAGTGCACAACTTAATTGATTTATCGAAAGCATATTGAGCATTTAAGCTTAAATTCCGGATAAAAGGAAAACAATTGCTCATTTGATTTGTAAAATCTCATTTGATTGATAAAACATGATCTCTATAAATATATAAGACATTTCAAATCAAGAGAATCATGCGGTGATGAATTTTTTCATAGAACATTTTGTCGAACACTTGGCGTAAGGCCGAATAAAACAAGAGATATATAACGCTTTTGTAATACATTTAAGCCAAAAAAATTCATCACCAATTTCAATACTACAACATTCATTTATCAACAATAATCATGCACACCACAATTATACAAGAATTCCATCAAAAAACAACACATAAGCATTTTCTCAAGGGTTCAACCCAATTGAGATTAAAAGAGAATTAAACTTACCAATCAATCGAGAAGTCGAGTAATACGGATGATATACTTCGTCATTATAAACCCAAAATATAGAATATACAAGAAAGAAATCATTTTGGGTGAATTGTGTGTGAAATTTGCAAAGGGGTTCGATTTTGGAAGAAAAGAACCAAAATAACGAAATGAAGGACAGAAGCAATATTATTGCTGAAAATGGTCTGGGCGACCGGTTGGGGTCATGGGCGACGGGTCGACGGCATGGGCGACCGGTCGGCCTTGCCTACCAAATGGTTCATCCTGTTTTCCAAAATCAAGTTTGAACCAAAAATCCGATTTTTCGCCCCCTAAGTTTTAAAAACGTGCAAAATACAAAATAGACCTCATTCAATATATATTATGTCATAATAAAGCTTGAAATGAGGTAAAAAAAAAGACTCGGCGGTAAATGAACAAATGTCCGCGAGTTAACTTTGAGATGGAATTAAACACATCTCAAATTTTCGTTTTAGAAACGCAATCCCTTTTAAAAACAAACGTAGAATCTCAATATGTTTAGTTTGATTATAACAAACCATATTTTGAAAAAATATATAATCACCGAACTTGTTATCCAAAAAAATATACACGTTTAAGAACTTTGGATACACAAGTCATAGAAAAAGTGCCTTTCAAATATTTGAAAATTTCTTTTAACGGCACTTTAATGAGATTCGTTGGGATTGTTTGAAGTCGAGCATATAGACATAAGGCATATAAAATGTCTAGTCTAAGGAGTAATAAACGAAGATAAACATACTCGAATTTGGTTTGTTAACCAATATGCCTTTATCAAACTTGTTCATCTTGATATTCTTGACATAGGAATGGATATTGTTCTTCCTTCTTCAATGTCTAACTTCTTCAAAGGTTCTTTTGTATATTTTGATTGTGAAATATAACCACCTTCTTGGCATTGTTTAACTTGAAGTTCAATGAAAAGATTTGAGCTCCTCCATCATGCTCCTCTCAAATTCACCTAACATCAACTTAGAAAACATTTTCTTCTTGACAATACCCTCGAGCTACCAACCTCGCCTTGGTCATCAAACTTGACCCGAAATATAAAAAATTTCTGCAAAATCTTAACAAGATATCTTGACAAGAGCATAGTAATATTCAATCATTGAGACACTATAATAAGTAAATACATAATATGCTTTAGGAAAATCATCAAGAGTTAAAAAAAACATGCAAGTTCAAATATGCTTAGTAAGCTATATAAGGACTCTTTTGAATTTTTTTGAAAGTCCGAGAGCATATAGTTGAGACTTCATTTGAAAGAAGTATTTGAACAAGAGTATATAAATATGTGCAATCAAATTGCATGAAAAAATCGAATGTTTTATCAAAATAAAATATAATCCTTTACAAGTCTCGGATAAAACAAGTTTTTAACGAATAGTGCCTTTCAAAAATTCGAAATAATCCTCTTAATGGCACTTGTATGAAATACTATGAAATATCTTGAAAATCAAGCACATAGCATATGACAAAAATAGAGATAATTATTTTTAACCACCTCAACTTTAATTTTTTACACTTCACAACCTAAACTTTTAGTTTTAACCTTTTGCATCCTAAACTATGAAAATAATTACTCTTTGCAACTTTTGGACCATTTTGCCCCTAGGATTTTATTCTTTAATAACAATAGTTCTAGTTATCCCTTTAAACTCTAATTTGTGGCAGATTGCTCCATAAGGATAAATATATTGCATTATATAATAATCAAAAAGTTTTCACTCCCTAATCAATTTGTTTTTCGGATTTTTTTAGAAATAAGAACCCGATATTTCGTAATTTGTTTTGTTCGTGGCATTGTTACACCTACTTAGATCCGATCTCTATTCGTGAGGTTTTAAATGGATCATGTCGAGTTTCTGACTTATAAACTCAACAAGACATACTTCAATCAAGATCTTATTTCAAGTATTTATCCGTATACAAATTGGGTCTTTAGATCAAAATGAAAATAGTCCATTACGACCATATCGTGCCCAACATGCTTCCGTAAAATTAATAAATCCCTTAAAATTCATACCTATTTTGAGCGAAACAAAGACGGTTAAGTGGTTCGCAACGCCACCAGTCGGAAAATTATTGCCCCGGATCGTTTGACAAACAGCTCTCTCTCACTGCTCAACCTCACCATCGGGAAGATGATCCGCAAGTTATCCGACTCCTTCGTAAAAACCGCCAAAGACTGGCTTTGGTTCGCTTCCTACTCCAAGGCGTAAAAAGTAATTCTTCAAAGGAATTGATCAATAGTACATCATGAACACATGTTCAACAAACAACCTTTATTTTATTAAGAACTTAAAGAAAAATTTATTACATTAGTAATCTCCTTTGGGAGGAGAATACTTGTTTAGCCTCTCATGTATGAGGCTTGCACGAAAAATACATAAAAACTTAAAACTAAAACACTCAAAATATTACAAATTTTTCACTCGATTTTATTGTAAGAAAACTAAGGAAAATGTTCGATGTCCTCGCCTTCCTTCAAATCCTCGCATTTTATAGAGGTAAGTCCGACTTCAAAGCGGACTTCAAATCTTGCTGATATATATGACGCCACCGCTACGCTATATCCTACATTATTGCCTCACCAACTGCTTTTTCTTTTTCTCCCGCGTGACTCAGCCCATGTGATGTTTGTCGGGAATCTTTTAAAAATTTGGTTTACGTGGTCCCCGAGGATAACGCGTTTTGTGAGCCGGGCCCTTTTCCTTTCCAAGTGCATGATCTTGCCTTGGCCGGGTTTGGGTTGGAATCCTTTCCCAAACTCGGGTTCCTTTGTTCTGGGGCATGCTTGATGATCCTGGCTGACCCAACGGCCAACATGCGCCATGTTACTGAATTTCGGCAAGTTTCTTTGCTTGCCGGAATCTTGTTTTCCTGAGAATTCTTTTTTGGTCTCGAAGAGTTCTTCCGCAAACCCCGGTGGTTGATCCAGTCATCGATTCAAGAGGAAAAAGATCCATTCGCCGAGTTCCTGGAAGAACTTGAATGGATATTTGACTTTGTCCATTTCGATTAGACAAACCTAAAGACCCTTATGCTCGCCTGGTAAGCTTAAATCTTTAAAATGCTCCTACTAACACGGTCCTTCTTCCTCCGTGAAGCCGCCTCTAATATATTTTAAAGCATTTCCATCAAGTCTTCTTAGCTTGATGAAATGAAAAGCTTCATTAAAGCCTTTCTTCGCCGGGTTCAGAGCCGCACTAATAAAATACAATTCCAAAATATCGCCTCGGCCAAGTGTGGATTATCGCCCAGGTCTCATAAATCGCTTCCCCAATCCATTTTGTAATTTTGAAATTTCGGGAATCTCGTGACACGGTATAGATTGAAGCTAAAGCTCCAAAAGTATACCATTCTCGTACTTCATTTGGATGACTTCCTGGTTTCATCCAAACTCGGGATACTTTCCTCGATATCAACCATTGTTTTCCGGGTTAATACCTTGTCTCAGAACTAGTTTCTCCCATTGCCGCGATATACCGCATAGGAGAAATCTTATTCTCGCCGCTTGAACCTTAGATTTGCCTCGCCTCGTGGCCTAAGATTCAACTCTCCTCTTTACCCCAGGTGCCGGGTTGACTTGAAGACTCGGGTTGTGACACCGAGCTTCAACATTCGTTATAGTTTGTACACCCTCGGGATGCATCACCTGCAACATTTGTGATTATGGTACTTGAATCCATAACCTCCGGTTAGAGCCCGTACGTACTCTCTCGGCCCCTTTTGCACCGGAGAGATGCGGCCCTGGAAGAGAGGCCTTAAGTGCAAGAACAATTGTCCTCGAGCAACCGGCATGCTCGATTTGACTAGAAACGATTTTCGGGTCACTGTTGAAGTCGCCCAAAGAACTCTCGCATTGAGACATAACATCCCAAAATCTCGCTCTAGACTCTCCAGGTTTTCCCGAGATGTCTTACTCGTTTAAGGACCTCGCCAAGAACGCTGGCGTCCTTCCATCTCGTGTCAAGAAATCGCAAAAATATTTTCATGAGATTTTATAATGACAATATCATAATCATAATATTGACATTCACTTGCCATCAAGTAATCGAGCCTTTTCTCGGTTTTGATTCAATTTTGTTTTTTAAAAGCTCGACACTTGAATTATCAATTTTTAAAGTAAACTTTTAGCCAAGAAAATAACGGCCATTTTTTAAAAGCCTTTCGATCGCAAAGAATTCTTTTTCGTTGATATGCCATCCGCTTGCTTCATCGGGTGTGAATAAACCGCAATATCCGATGGCACTTCTTCATTTGGTGTGACCTTAGTAAGAACTGGCGCCACCAATCATCACTAGATCGTGTAAAGAACTGGATTCATCCTCGTCTTGGGGAATCGCAAGTTTTGGAAGCTTTTTACAAACTTCTTTAAGTTGCTTAATTCCTTCTTGGTGTTCATTCTCCCATTTGAATATCGCATCTTTTTTTTGAGTAATGGGCTAAACACCTTCCGTAGTATGTTAAATTGTTAATAAACATTCCAAAGAAAATTAACAACTCCTTAAAACTCCGAAGCCGCTTTTGTCTTTTAGTGTATCTCGAAATCCTCCGTATCTTTCCACAATATGATTTTGTAGAATAATTCCAGATTTATCGATTTCATTCGAGGAATTCAATCTGTTTTGTTGCGACACGCTTTCTTTTCCGAAAGCACTAATCCTTTTGTGACAAACATCCAAAATATTTCCAAATGTTTGAGATGCTCCTTCATGTTCTTTGATGCGATTAGAATGTCATCGATGTACACGAACATGAAACTAAAATAATCTTTGAAGAGATTATCCATCTTCCTTTGATATATCTTGGGTGCGTTAGCCAATCCCATAGGCATTACGCTCCAAATATAGTGTCCCCGTGGTGTAGAGAAAGTCAGAACTTCTTACTTTCTTCCTCCATCTTAATCGGTAGAATCCGGACTTGCAATCGAACTTTGAGAATATCTCGCACCTTTGACTGATTGACTAGATGTTCTCTCCTTGGGATATAGTATTCATCGAACTCCAAAATGTTATTAATCCCTTTGTAATTAATAACAAGTCTCGCTTTCTCTTTTGATTTCTCCATGATTTCACTAGAAATCCTGGATTTATGGAGAAACTCCTGGTGAAATTAACTTAAGGTCAAGATATTCCTTAAGATCTTCCTGATATCCCACGATCTCCCCGATTCATAAATGATTGGTTTGAATCTTACGAACTCGCACTCCTTTCCGGTTTAACCTTGGGAAGCTTTAAGCTCGTTCTTATCCCACCAAGCCAAAGGATCTTCATTGTAATTCCTATGGATCTTTCTTCTTGATATCCTCGAGTGATATTTGTTCTTCTATAGTTACATCACTCGCGGATTCTCCATTACACTCATCCATAATTCTCGCAATGGCTTCGGAGTGACTCGTTCTTCTCCTTGTACTGAATGAATACAAGTTATTATCCCATATCTTCGATCCGACGGATGGAACCAAATTGTCTATAGGATAATAAAGCTTCACCAAATTTCCTTCGATCCGCCATTTTTGGATTGCGAAGTTTGGCTTCATCACCACGCTTGCCGCGAAAATTAATGGGCATTTTTCTCGTGAAAATGCTTCCCAGCATCTCTCGGACAATAATCTTATGATCACATAATGTTGTAAAAATAAGTCTTCTCGCCTCGTTCTCTTGTGTGAACCGCTTGAATGTTTGTAGGAAATTATTTCCCAAAGAAAATATCTCGCACTCAGATTGTATCATGGAAATAGATTGGTGGCGTCTTTACTTTGTACCATGGGGGTACGCGCCGCTTCCTCCGATCATTATTTCGCTTGTTTAATTCCTCGTTAAGGATAAGAATCCTTTAGAGAAATCTTTTCGCAATAGCTGGTAAATCTTCTCCAATTTCTTTAGAAAACATCCGGCTTTTAAAGACATATTCCGCACTGAATCAATATAGGCGGCGAAATACTCGGCTTGTATTCAAAGCATATAACATTCCAATAGAAATGTATATGGAGAATGGACTAGTGGTCATCTCGATTCTCAGATCTTTTATTAGCCATTGTGAACTCCATTCCGTCTTGTAATCTTTCCTAGGTTTATGCTCCTCAAGAAATTCAATTCCCAAGATAATTGTTCGGGATCTTTCCCGCAACTCTTGTGATAGTAAGCTCAATTTCTCCTATCTTCGTGCTTCCTTGATATCTTCCCACGATTGGTTGTTGGAGATAATATAGAACATCACAAGGAAAATGTTATCCTTTTGAGTGATGTCGAATATTACTTCAACCTTCGCCATCCTTTTTTCGACATTTCAGCTCTCCCTCATTTTAAAAACATCGGGATGCGCCGAATCGCATTTCTGGTCTCCTTTCTTCCCAACGGCCGCTACTCACCATTCTCGCCTTTGGCCGAAAGACATCCTTCTAGGCTCAACTCGAGACTCCGACTTTTGTTGAAGATTGGTTGATCTTGAATTATCATATCAATCTCCTTAATAGTTGGAGATTCAATGATTTCTCGTAACACCACCCTGGCAAAGTCCTCAAAGATTCTGGGACTTCAATAAATTCCTTTCTCAAGAATACTTGGAATGATGGGTATTCGAGAGAGCATAGAAATCTTGTATGTGATCGAGTAAGCTCCTCGTTTCCTTCTTTCATCAAATCGACTCTTTTGAAATCTTGATGAAGGGTTAGGACTCATCAAGTCTCGATCTCCCAAATTGTATGCAATTTAGGATAAACATTAAATGCCAATTTCCCGCATACAAATTTCCTCAGAACCGCTCCAAGGCATGAATCCTTGAGATGCGAGATTCGCTTGTCAAAGATAGCAAGATTGAGAGGCGAATCTATTCCTTCTTTAAATGTTGCTTTAATAATTACTCTTATGGCTCGATATGAATCCATACAAGAGTGTATTTGCAACTTCTCTTTAACTTTGCTTTTGATCTCTTGTATTTCTCTAATAGGGACCAACCGCATCTCGATCCAGTTCTGCAGAAACTCCATCGAATGGCCAATTCTCCGGTTGTTACCCTATGGATAATTTGGTGTTTTCTATTACGAAACCAATCTTATCCAAAGCCTTTTCCATCGCTCCAATTGTAAATCCATCATAGATTTGAAGCTTTGGATCTTCCTTCATAATTCTCATAAGAGTCTTATGAGACAGTAGTGTGAGAGAGAGGAATCCCGACATATCCTCCCGACCGTTTGTTGAAGAATTTCTTCTTTACTCGATTCTCAATCGATTCACTTCCATCATCAGAATAGATCTCTTCTTCATAGATGCTTTCATCCAGGAATATCCTCAAATTGATACACCTGTATTAAATCCCGATAATAGCATAGCTTCTTCGATTTCGGTGTGGCCTCGAATCGTCCCGACTCCTCGTTTTTGATTGTCTGGGCAATCCGTTGAGATATGCCTCTTGCTCCGCATGTCCAGAATAATTACAGTCTTTGGAACTTTCATTAGCCCTGGTGTGAGCACGCCCTGAAAGTTTTCTCCCGGATTTTTGGTACTTGCTTGATTAGAACTCCGATGATGAGGCTCTACTCCCCGGAAATGCATCGGTCTTTGCCCGATTTATAACCGGCTTTTTGTTTTGACCAAAACCTTCTAGGTCTCCATGAAGACCTACTTCTTTTGCCGTTTATTCTTCCTCGGTGGTATGGATGGCTTCTTTCCTTCTTCTTCTTGTGCCGCTTGGATTTGACCTCCCACCACTTGTTGGGATATCATTATCCACGCAACATAGAGGAATCTTTGTTAATTCCTCTTAATCTCTTGTAATTCTGTGCGGCAAGAGTCGCTTGATAGCACCATTCGATAACTTACCTTTAGGAAAGACATTTTTCTCGGCCACGCTTTCTACTTACTCCACCTTGTATTCCCTAATAAGCATTTCTCTCCGGGGACTCGGGATCTTGGCAAAGAATAGCCGGCAGCCTTCTTTTTCTTCAATCTTGGATTTCCACCGATATTCGTGAACAACTTGATATATTCGTCAATATGACAAATATCCAAGAACTCAAGCGCCTATAGAGGGCTTGTTTATATTTCTTTCTTTTTCATCCTCTAATCCTTCGAAATAACCCGTGGCCGATGAATGGATTTTGAATAGTTTTGCCATACCATCGATAATTCCTTTAAGTGATTCCCCCCGATGTGACCGAACTTTTTCGTTTCAAGATCGGCCATATCCTGCAATCTTCACCGATCCTTCGAGACTCATTTCAAGCCGAGTAAAATAAATGAATCCTTTGTAAGATCGAGAGGGTTCTCTTTGAAATTCTCATAGCCAAGCCCATTCATCAATGAGAACTTCTCTATTTTTAAAATGAATGTCCGATTTAACATCAACCCATACGGATGTATTGGGTCGAGGTGCGATCTTCCATAAGGCGTCGATAAACATTTGGCCTTCCTAGTGAGGTTGTCCAGTTCCCGCAAGAGGGTTTCGACCTCCTATCCCCCCCGAAAGCCGATCACTCCTACCGTGAAATCCCCAAAGATGTGGCATCCCTCGTCCTAAGCTCCATGATGTGAACCCGCACTTTCTTCGACGTTAGGATTAATCGTGGCGGTGGATGGTGGAATTGGTCTACCTTGTGGGTCATGTAACCAAAGCCGATTTTCACCGCATTCATCTTTAAATCTACAATACCTAATCCCGCGAAGGATTCTCCGCCAGTCATGTAGATCTTTAAGATTCATCTTTTCAATATCCATCTTTTTTTAATTTTTGATGGATTTTCCTTTGATTAGGCAATGAGCTTTTCCTCATCTCGTCATCTTTCGTATAACTTGGTTTCCATTTCTTGGTGTAAATAGGTACCGCCCCAAAATCAATACGTTCCTTCCTCCGGATGAACTTGGCCTCGCTCCCCTCCGGGTTCTTGACTAAGTTTCAATATCATGAAGGATTTCAAGAGTTTTTCTTCGATATTTCACCATCGCTCTCCATCCGGTTTTGATCTCGATGAACTTGTCCGTAGATGAATATGGCGGTTGCCATAATTTTGCACCGCTTTTCAATTTCTCTAAGATCTTCTGAGATCTTAGATTTGTTCTGGAAGATCTCGTTCCACTTCGTACTCCATCGTGAATCATTGTTCGATGGGAATTTTCATGAACCGCTTTGTAGGTTCATCGTTGAATATATAAGTGTCCGGTTAAGCATCCGTGAATCGCTATAATATTCTCGCTTCGCATTTTGCATTGCCTTAAGGTTTCCCATCGGCTCTTCCCCCCGTTTCCTTTTCTTCATGTTGGTATTCCCGATATGAAACCCGGTCAGTGTTGCATACATCGTCAATATTTGACGATATGTCTGTGGTGCGGGTACATCTCGGACATCGGTCCCGGATCCATAATCTCGGAGTAATTTCTCCTTACCAATTGTTAATTACATAAATATAATAAATTTAACTAAAAGTTCTTAATAAACCTAGCTCGATACCATTTTTCGAGGATCGCAAGACTTTTGGGAGTAATCAAAGAGAATGCAATGAAATTTATCGTCCAGGTTGCAAAGTGTAACAACTTTAAAGTTTAGAGTGTAAACTACAAACCAACTTTCCGAAACCAGGGGGTAAAACCGAATTTTATGCAAAGTGTAAAATTTTGTAAAGTTTAGGTTGCAATTAGTAACTTTTCAAAGTTCGGGTTGCAAAGTATAAAAACCCGTATAGTTTGGGTTGATTAAAAACGTTATCCCGACAAAAATATATCGAGTCTATGAGATGAATAACAATGAAGAACGTACCTCGATAGTTTATGTCTCTCTTGTCAAATAATGAGTAGATAACCATTGATGAAGATATATAAATCCTACACAATTCTTAAAACAAATTTTGCCCAAAAACATAGTAATGGAAGTGTAGGCTAAAGCAATAAAAGATATCACAATTATATTATGCTTTAAAAATTCATAAGAGATAATGAACATACAAGTTCTAAGAAAAACACAAGAGTTTATAAAATCATCATACAAGGTTTCTTTTCAAAATATTTTAAAAACACAAATATATATTGAAGACTTCAATTTAAAAAAATATTTGAAAACTCATTTGCAATTAGGACATAAATAAAAACATGCATAATTAACAAAATAAAATGCATATTTAAATGGAGAGATACGGTTTACCAATTTTGCCATTTCCACGGGTTATGTCTCTCCTTTGTTGGGTAGTATCTTCCTTCTTGAGAAATCATCTTGTTGATGATGCCTTCTCCAATTTTGCCCATTTCTAGAGTTTTGTCCTTCCCATTTTTGATAGTGTCTTCTTTCTTGGAAATTTATCGTGGTGGTGTCTTCTCCTTTGATCAAATGATACGGCATTTGATATCTTCTTGGCGGTATGAATTTTCCTTGATTATTATTACGCTCTGGTACCTAATATCACATTATTTTGTGGTACCCTCAAGTGTTTGGGTCCTTTGGGATTAACTTTGAGACTTTTAGGTCTCCAACAATAATTAGAGCTATTTCTAGCCCGACAAGTATTTACCCTATGACCCTTTTTACCGCAATAAAAGCAAGTAATAATTTTTGGAGCATAATGACCAACATACATAGGAACTTGATTTCTTTTCACATAATTAACAACACTATGCTTATGATCAAGCCATTGTTTCAATTTTTCACAACTATGAACATCAACAATATTGGTCATTTTATCGGTACTAATTTGGATTTTGATAAATCCTTTTTCATGCAATTAATATCCTCAATAAGAGTACTATTTTCTTTTTCAAGGATTTTAACCTTATCAAGTGTGGTGGTGTGATAACATGAAAGTGATTCATAAGAGGAAAATAAATTATCCTTCAATTTTTCAAAATATTGAATTCCTTTTTCAAATTTTTGTATTTAAAAAGAAGCTTTGGAATTCATTTGAAGTTCATCCAAATCATTTTGCAAATCACTATAATCATTTTGTAATTCATTATCATAAGAAGTGGAGGGTTTTGAACTTACCTCGCTTTTCTTCAAAGCCCATAAGACATCGCTCGCTTTCATCGACAAGGAAGTCAGGAAGCTCATCCCATGTGGGTTTGTATCCGTTTTGAGTAGATGCTTTTGAGTGGCTCCTTTCATTTGCATATACTTCTTCTAATTTTTTCTCCATACTTCATGTGCCGATTTAATTCCTACAATATGATTGTATTCCAAAATGGTAAGTGAACAATACAAAATATTAAGAGTTTACCATTTAAGGAGATGATTTTCTTTTCTTCATCATTGAGCTCTTTTGGAGGCCTTTGGGAGTGGTGGTGTATCCATCATCTAATGGATTCTTCATTTACTAATCGTGTTCCAAATATCGAACTCAACATTGTAGATAACATTCCATTCTTTCTTTTCCAAAATATATAATTTTTGGAATCAAATAGTGGTGGCTTGCAAGGAGAAGGCCGGTAGTAGACTTCATTC